>PISX010021812.1:0-32881 GCA_004024625.1 Mellivora capensis
GGAAAGAACCAAGATGCCCTTCAACAGACGAATGGATAAAGAAGATGTGGTCCATATACACTATGGAGTATTATGCCTCCATCAGAAAGGATGAATATCCGACTTTTGTAGCAACATGGACGGGACTGGAAGAGATTATGCTGAGTGAAATAAGTCAAGCAGAGAGAGTCAATTATCATATGGTTTCACTTATTTGCGGTGCATAACAAATAACATGGAGGACATGGGGAGATGGAGAGGAGAAGGGAGTTGAGGGAAATTGGGGGGGAGATGAACCACAAGAGACTATGGACTCTGAAAAATAACCTGAGGGTTTTGAAGGGGCGGGGGGGTGGGAGGTTGGGGGAGCCTGGTGGTGGGTATTGTGGAGGGCACGCATTGCATGGAGCACTGGGTGTGGTGTAAAACTATGTATGAATTCTGTTACGCTGAAAATAAAAATAAAAAAAAAAAACTTTATTGTACTGAGGGACACCTGAGTGGCTCAGCCCTTAAGTTGCTGCCTTCAGCTCAGGCTCAGGTCATGATCCCAGGGTGTTAGGATCCAGCCCTGCATCGGGCTCCCTGTTTAGCAGGAAGCCTGCTTCTCTCTCTCCCACTCCCCCTGCTTGTGTTCTCTCTCTCTGGCTATGAGTCTCTGTCACATACATAAGTACAATCTTAAAAAAAAAAAAACAAAACCAAAAAACAAAACAAAGAAAAACACAACTTTATCGTACTGAAGTCACTCTTCTGTGCTCAAGAGAGCTCTTTCTTTCCCCATAACTATTAGCGCTCCAGTGGGAAGGGCGTGGTCTCCTTTGTGGGGCCCCACCCACTTGGACCATGTAATCTCTTCTGCTTTCTTCACCAAGTCCAGCCTTCTAGGCAACCTTAAATGGCTCCTACCTAAATATTTACTTTCCAAACATGGCACTTCTGATAATTACGGCCAGTCTTCATGTACTATGCAGGCTTCAGTTTCTTTCACATCTCTACCTGCTGAGGTACGTTCAACAGTTCCGACTCTAGTTCTTCCATGATGCCTGCCCCAACTTTCCATTTTGGAGGTGATTACTCCATCCTCTAATTTTCAGTAGGAGTTAGATTACGGTAATCTTTAGTTTGAGGAACTCAGAGGAGCTGCACTTAGAATTTACCCCAGAGCCCGGGTGGGCAGGGTAAACTGCTCAGTATCTGCCAGATCATAGGTTTTAACTCAATAAATATGAGATGAGTGAATGAATAAATTACTGCTGTAAAACCAGCCCTACAGGGTTATAAAATATTTGCCCAAGAGTGCTTCTATTGGCTGTGCAGAACCCACTATGGAACTTTTCCATGTTGTTCTCAGTGTCATGCCAGAAATAATACACAGCCTGTCAGCTACCAGTGAGCAATGCTTGACTGACTCTAAGAGACAAGATAAGGGAAATCTGGAACAGAGTGAAGCAGGAATAAGCAAACCAGTTCCATCTCTGAATGCTTGTGAATTCATTACCTTCCACAGAAGGGAGGTTATCAAGTGAAAAAAAAAATACTGCCGCATAACCATCCATTTTAGGGTACTGGTTATTTAGCCACCTGTCCCTTTCTCTCTAATCATTAGGTAGGAGCATAAACAGAATGAATCAGTGAAGGTTGGTTATTTACTGACATCACCTCCACAGAGGGGTCCAGCCAAGGACTTCTGCTTGAGATGGTAAACTGAATAGAGATTTTAAACAATAATTAAAGGGGATGACTAGGCAATTATCAGGTTGGCTAAGAGTTCCACTTAAGTATAAGAATAAATGAGCAGCACACTAGGGGTGCCGGTGTAGTTTTAAATCATCGATCCCGTCTCATCAGGGAATTTATAGCAGTTCTTCAGCTCCCATTATTTATTTATTTTTGTTTTGTTTTTTAGCTCCCATTATTTATTAATGGACTAAACCCCGTGAGCTATGGCAATATTTCAAAGTTGCTTTTGTGAGTTGTGTATCTTTATCTATTGTTGCTGCCTGCTCTGTGTTAGAGGGTGCTTTTAGGCGCCTTTTGAGGTTCCTTCAATCTCTATTCAACCTCAGTTCTTTAACTCAGCTTTGCTGTCTTTGCTGTGGCTCCTCATACATTCATGATCCCTTTGTCCTGTACTTTTTATTTCTGGTTGACGTTTCTCTTTGGAGAGCTCCCTTTCTTACAGTCCCTTCATGCTAAGTGTCCCGCACCACAATAAAATCCCCTCACGTTTCTTTTCCCCACGGGCTGCCCTCTCCAAGCTTTGCACTGCACACTGTTTTGTCTTTTTATTTTCTCGTCCGCTTTTCAGTTCTAAGCCTGCAAATAACTGTCTTTCTGCCGCTACTGCTGTTTGTCTACTAGGAGCCACACTTAATTTATGCTGACAGCATTCATCTCGAAGCTGCGCACTCCACACATCTCTGCCATCCTTCCGTTTGCTCACAGCTCTGCTGGTGAGAAGATTTACTCCCCCCAACCCCCGAGTAAACATTTTTTTTGGGGGGAAGCAAGACTGGTATTTGACAGAAGACCTCATGGAGCTCAGGCTCCCAGGAGACATGCAACCAAGCAAACAAGGAAATAAACAGACACATGCAAACTTTTCTAGGTGGAGTTTCAAGTTTCTTCTTTTCCTTTATTTACAGCATTCCAAGGTTGCAACAAAACCATTATCAACATGTAAAACAAAGAAGATGTGGCCTTCCTTCTTCTGGGGCTTGCAAAGCTCCCTTGAGGCTCTTCGCGTGGCTTATAAAAGAATTCTTCCAATGGTATAAGATTCAAGCAAAAATGTGACACGAGGTTGTAATATCTTACGTTTATATGCAGCTATGTTGTGCATAATGTAGGCAACGTTTGTTCTTCACTTATGTTTTTAAATGTACACAACTTCTTTTGTCTTCGACAAACCATTCATGTATGAAGTTTTATAGTTAAACCTATCCATTTAGAGTTACTTTGAATCAGGTCAACGGCTTTCAAATATTTATGTGGAAAAAATAGTCGCCTTTCATTAACAGCATGAAATGTTCAGACAGATTCCTCCTAGTCAAAAACCGCAGGAAACTGTTCTAAGGTATAGTGAATAAATGAATAAATGAATAAATGCTAATATGCATGGAGTAAATCTGCCTGTGCATTTCATTCTGATCTTTGGGGTAATTTAGAACCTGCTCTCTTTTTTCTTTTTGAGAAAAACTGTCCATCAAGTTCAAATATACAATGGTTAATGTGGATAAAAGGCCATCAGGCATTTATAGGAAACTACAAGACATCTTTTCACTAGCCATCTCAATTTGGGATTTAAATCCAAACTCATCAAAGGAAATAAAAAAAGAAACCTATTAACACATTACACATTCTTTAAAGAAGAAAATCAGTATTTTACTTTTTTGACAGTTGAATGAAAGGGTTTAGACATATTTCAAATGGGGGAAAAAAGCCTTTAGTCCTTTTTGGAATAGGAAGACAAACATACTATACTGGGAAGACTGCACAGAAAACTGAGAGAGAAACCACAGAGTATGTGGCCTCAGTCCCATCACATCAGAACATAGCAGCAGCTCGTCTGTTAATTTCTTTTCTCTCAGCCTGAGTCACCTTCCACAAGCTTTACAAAAGCAGGGAATCTAAAACCACCTTCAGAGCAATTGGTTTCTTGAGACGTGTGCTAACTTATTAGAGATGATTTTGAAGTTACTTTAACCAGATTGCAAAACTGAAACACAGCAATGAGCCTCACATTAGTTAAATAAATAAGGGGGCAATAAGCAGACAGGGGCAAGGGACTTGAACAAGAGTCACTTTTTGTCATGTACTATGTGCCACATTATACTTGCTGTTCATGATACTGGATGAATATATATTAATAAATGTCCTTTAAGTGCATATGGAAATAGTAGGCATTCAACTATTTGTTGAACGAAAATGTGTAGTATTATATACTATATATTATGTGTATAGTATATAATACTGTACAGTTACAGTATGTTACATAGAAAGAAAAACTTGGTTTAATGTCATCAGAAATAGTTTGTCAACCAGTGCTTTTGACATTTTGGGCCAGATGAATCTTTGTTGTTGGGGGTTGTGCTGTGTCTCATAGAGTGTTTGGCAGTATCCTTGGCCCCTAGACCTACCGGATGCCAGCAACAATCCCCCCTGTCGTGACAACCCCAAATGTCTCCAGGTGTTGGCAAATGTCCCCTGGATGGCATGTTTGCTCTGGTTGAGAACCGCTAATGAGAATGGAAGCTACAATGAACACCACTGACGTTTATCTACGGAGTTTTCTATTCTTTCTCTTTTCAAGGCTAATTTGTGGTTGCGTAGGAAGGATGGGTTCATTTTAATGATTAGTGATTTAATGTGTATATACAAACTTCGTAGGGCTGTAACAAGATTTGACAAACTGGGTGGTTTCCACAGCAGAAATGTGCTGTCTCACTGCTCTGGAAGCTGGAAGACTGAGATCAAGGTGTTGGCAGGGCTGGTTTCTTCTGAGTGTTGTGAGGGTCTGGAGGGAGGGTCTGGAGTAGGTTTCTCTCCCAGCTTTTGGCAGCCTCAGACACCCCTTACTCAGAGATGATGTTCTCCCAGGGTCTTCACATTTTCTTCCTTTTATATGTGCTGGTCTCTGTGTACAAATTTCCCCTTTTTATAAGGATGTTGGCACGTTGGACAGGGCCTACATTAATGACCTCATTTTAACTTAATCACTCTGTGAAGACCCTATCTCCAAGTAAAGTCACATTCTGAGGCACTAGGGGTTAGGATGCCAACATATTTTTTTGGGGGGGATGCAATTGAACTCATAACAGTATGATTTCAGCTATCATGCATTTCATGCCAAAAATGACTCTGGCATTTAACCATTAGCTGCTTTAACTTCTACTCTTTGGTTGACATGTCTGTCGTATCGCTGCTTCCTGCGGGACAAAAATGGTATGATGTCTTTTGTGTGAATTTTTACAGCACCCAGAAAAGTGCTTGGCAAGGTTTTGTTTGAATGAAGAAAAAATGCTCCTTTTTGCAAAAGGGGAGGTGTTTTGTCATTTTAGCTCTAATTGATGTCAATTCAAATCGATGAGCTTGTCTTTTCTCTTCTTAAATCAAACTGACACAGTATTCACTGGAATATTCATTATTTTTTACTTTCATTTTCATTTTTTAAAAAAAGATTTTATTCATTTATTTGAGAGGGAGAGAGAGCACACAAGCAGGGGGAGGAGCAGAGGGAGAGAGAGAAGCAGACTCTTCACTGAGCAGGGAGCCCGACATGGGGCTCAATCCCAGAACCCTGGGATCATGACCTGAGCTGAAGGCAGATGCTTAACTGACTGAGCCATCCAGATGCCCCTCGTTTTCATTTTTAATTGAAAATATTAAATGCACATTTATAAAATGAATGAGTAGAACACATTCAAATAGAATACAGTCAATAATTGATGGTGTATAATCAGTAATCTCTTCAATTCTCTGGTCTTCTCCAAAGGTGACGATTGTTGACAGTTTCTTATATATCCTTCCAGAATATTCTTATATCTATAAAATATGCTTATATTATTTTCTATGTCCTCTGATCTCTCCCTCTTCAGTTCTCAACCTGAACTGCCAATTACCCCCTCTTAGTCCCCCACCTCCCACAGGCACACTAGAAAAATAGCAAAAAACTAGATAGAGATCGCACATTTTTAAAGATAAAGATCCAGGCTTATGATTTGTATAGGTATGAAATGAAGATCATATGCTGAGGATTTGCATAGAACCAAACAATTGTTAAGAGCAATCTAAAGGCATGTTTTGGATCTTCCATGATCCAGAGCCACAGGCATTAGAGAATGCTGGGAATACAGTGAGAGAAGTGAGACAGCCTGCATAGATCCTTAGGTGGCCTGGATATAATTGGATGCTGCTTGAGAATGGTAGACACTGTTGAGAAGTTCCTAAAGAGACAAGAGCAATGCTAGCAAGTCAGGCTTTTGTTAGAGCCAGCCTCATCTCTGGCTCATGTGTTCCCCATTGAACTTGCCTGGAATGAAATGCTTTACAGTGAAAGACCCCACAATGCAGAAAGGGCCTCCAAAACCCAAGCAGAGGAAGAGAAAAACTGCCAGAACTCTTAGTTCTAACTGAATTGGCACAAGTTGTGCAAACTAGAAAACACTAATGATAAGAAACCTGTAACATCTGATTTAAGGTTCAAATATGAATGTGGTGCCTTCATTTTCAAAGATGAAGAAACTACTCTGGGGTCTATTGAATAGATGCATTGAGTTATTTCTTGGTAATGCACAGTGGATTTGTGCTGAATCAGCCTCTTCTTACCATGCTCCTGTGCATGTTGTGGTAGGTGTAGACTGGCAGTTGGCAGAAAGAGAATTTCCTGGGTCTATACCCTGGGTAAGCCTCATTACAATTGATGGTAAACAACTTCACAATTTAGGGAGACAGCATTAGTTCCCTGTTTTAAAGGACTTAGCTGGCACTATCAAAACCATACATGTTTAAAGCTCAGAATAGAACTACTGTGGGGAAAAAAAAAGTCTTTTAATCTAGTAAGGTTTGTGGAAAGTTTTATCTAATAACTAAAAAAAAAATTAAACAGGAGCAATGCTACATTTTACTTAATGTGAAGTTAAACATTGCAAATAGGATATGTTGTCCTGGCACATTTTTATTAATTTTTGTTTATGCATGCTATCGTAGACTGGGTATTGCAAGCTTTGCTAACCTGCAGTTTTGGAATACTAATGAGGAGGACTATTATTATTTTGCTTCCTTTCAAACTTCATAATTTCTCAGGCTAAGCTTAAAATTTTTATGGGAAAGGGTTTATGGTAGGCTATTGATAATTCATGCCCGAAACAACCTTAAAAGCACTAGAGTATTTGAAAGTTGATCTTCAGAATTTTCTCCCCAAAGCTCATCTAGAATTATCAGCAGAAAGAATCCCCCATGGTCAAGAGCTTTAAAATGAAAGTACTTAGTATCCATTCGTAAGTTACTGAATTTTCTTTATCTTGTAGACCTCCGGAGTGGTGGTAGATTTGTGGACAGCAGTCCCTTAGGTTCTCAGAGTCAGCTGAGCATCCTACTAGGGTCACAGTGTTGGAAAAATGACCACCAACAGTAATTGCTGTGTCTGTGACTAGTCTGACTCAATTAATCGTCTTCTGTGATAATCTCAGAAAAAATGGATGACTCATGTCTCTTCAGGAAGCAACTCCTGTCTGAACCTCTTTGGTGGGCAGAATTCTAAAGTGGGCTTTGAGACACATCCTCCATGCTCTGCCCCAACAGGTGAACATATCCTGTACAATCTCCTCTGCTTGATTGTGGGCAGGACCTGGGAATATGATGGGCTAGTCAAGTCCATGATTATATTATATTATATGAGACTTTGTTTTTGAAGTCTGGAGGGAGAGATTCAAAGTAAGAATACATTAGTATTCCATGTCCTATTGGCCTTGAAGATGTAATCTGCCACAATGTAGGGAAGGCAACATGGCAGTGCACCATGTGTAGTCTCTAGGAGCTGAAATTGGGCCTCAGACAGAAATCACAAATAAGAGTGTATCTCAGTTCTATAACCACAGGGAGCTGAATTCTGCCAACAACCAAGAAGCCTAGAAGACTCTAGGTCTCAGATAAAGTCCCACTTGCTGACGTTTCGCAGCTTTGTGAGACCATAAACAGAGATGTGCTGGACTCTTCCTGGCTCTAGGAACCCAACTGGACACCCAACAGAAATGTGCTGGACTCTTCCTGGCTCTAGGAAACTCTGAGTTAATAAAGTTATCTTCTTTTAAGTGGCTAAGTTTGTGATCATGTTACACAGCAATGGAAAACTAATACAAAATGTTCTTATCTAGAAATCCAGATTCTTTCAAATATTCTGAAAGTTTTCACATTACGCATGCACATATGAAATTTTGCTTGAATGAAATATTATTGGATACTAATCATCATTTTATCTAAGGAAATATGGAGTTGAATACCTAAAGCAGAACAATGGAAGCCTGGCTCAGCATTTTGTAAGGCAGGACCCTGATAGTCTCCATCTACTTGAGAGATCTCTAAGTGAAATACTTTATTTCTGACTTTGTTACAAGTTATTTTTAATGGAAAAGAGAGAAGTGGAGATTAAGAAGAGGAAGACCACCTCATGTTGTAGATGAAATAATAGGAAAGATGTGCCTTTTGAGCACCTCTTGAGAAGATGATATTTTCACTCACAAGGACCTGGGGACAGGCTGGATGTTTGAGTTCTGGAGAGGGAGGCTTGGTGAATGTGCCCTCGGGTTTTTTTTTTATCTTTCTCTGGCCTGGGCTTTTCGGGATGGAGTTAAATTTATATAAACATCTGTGTTCAGATGGGGAAACGACCAGTGGAAAATCAGGCATGTGTGCACCTAAATTCTTGGTAAAACACATTCACAAGATGTTATCCAGCAGTTTCTGTTTTGAACACATCAGTGATACTTTCATGAGTGCAGTGAGTCACCACCATGCTTGTCTAGTCTACCATCTTAGGTAATTAACTATCTTGAGAAGGCTGTAATTTTTGTACCTTTGAAGTGTTGGATGATCATGCTTCCTTGTGTTACTCTCAGAGCTCCTAGAGCAAATAACAAAAGAATGGGTGGGAAAAGAGTTGGTCTGATTGATGGACAGTGAGACATTGAAAGAAGCATCCATGATGCAGAAGTTGAGCTTTAGATTTTGGCTGAGAAAACTGTAAAGAGTTTATGAGAAGACAAATTTTTTGTAGGATATGGTGCGAATAGAAAACATGTTGGGTGATTATAGCAGAATAATGGCAAGATGTGACTCAGCAAATTACAGACAGGAAACCGGTTTCCTTCAGGTAACAATGTCTTTATCTGGTGGAAGATAGTGTTGGCAGAGGGGAAGAAGGCTCACTGGGGACATGAGGAAGGAATTGCTGCAATCAGTAAATATTTTGGTGACAGGGTCCTTCTGTGGATATTTGTAAGGAAGGAAAAGTGAAGAAGCCTGGGCCACAGCCTAGTCATTAGAGATGTACTCATTGTTTTGGAAAAAGGAAAGTGGTCATGATAAATGGAGATCTGCAAAGAGGACTAGAATCATGGAAAAAATGTGCCGTGATAATACAAGTTTGAGACCTTAAGGCTCGGCCTATTTTCCAAAGAGAAAATGGAGGTAATCTAAGAAGAAAATTAGCAAGGTAAATGAAAAGAATTTGGTGAGCATGAAAGGTTTCTTAAATAATATTCGCTAGCTGACTTTCCGAAGGACAAAGAACATGGGTGCAGCTTTTATAGGAGGTAAGAAGGCGGGGCACACTTGTGTGGAAGACAGGCTTTGGGGCCAACTCTGCATATTTGGCCTTCCTCTACTCCTGGCTGCTTGCCTTTTCAGTGAGCAGATAAGACTGAAAGCCAAATTATTTTGTTAGTCATAGAAACTCATGTAAAAGACTTGTTGAAGAGGAGGTTAAAATGAGGTTTGTGGATAGAATTTATCCATGTTAGTATCATCCTCCACCACCATCATAATCATTGGAAATTAGCTGACTTCCTTTAGAAAGAAAGATACATAGGAAAACTCAAACCAGACTAGGGTGTACATATCAGATATAAAGGATAATACACAATACCCAGTTTTAGTCATTCTGATGACATTTTCTTGACACTTGGGTAGGAGATAACGAAAATTTTCCAAATATAAAAATCATCAAAAAGTATAATAAGAAGTTACGACATTCCAAAGAAGAGCGGGATTTAGAAAGAATATTAGTCTATTGCAAGAATTTAAGGTACTTTGAAAGCCAGAACCAATTAAAAAAAAGAGGTGAGGAAAGGAATGACAACTATATGTTCCATATACCCATGAATGTAAATAGTTACAGGGCATATTTCAACTTCCCATAATGTATTGTGTTGTTGAATAAACGTATTCAGTTACTTTGTCTCATTTCTTCATTTCTTTCTGTTTGATTGACTCATTAGTCCTTACCTGGCTGTACTTACTTCTCTCCCACAAGGTATTCCCATGACCAGAATGCCACCTTCATGATTATCTTAAAATTTCATGGTTTCCACTTTGACCAGCCTCAGACTGGATCACTCACACAATGTGCTTTCCCTTCTTTTCCTCCTACTTCATAAACCTTACTAGAGAAAGACCCCAATATGTGAGATGCTGGCTGAATCTTAATGCCTTATCTCTAAATAGGTTCTTCATGGATGCACAATGTTGTTTTTTTTTTAATCTTTGAAGTTCCCTAGCTCAGTTCTGAGAAAGGCTATTCCCAAACTCTCAGTGTTGCTCAAGTCCTCAGCCCCACCTTCACATCTCTGATCTTAGCAGAAGACTTGCAGGTATCATTTATTAACTAGATGGAAGTTGGTTATAAAGATAATTTCAAAGCTATCAGAAAGGTTGAAGACAATCTTGTCAACCCCTCAATTTACAGATAAAGAAACTATGAGTTAAGCCCCTAGGTAACATAGAAAACTTTTGTTGAGAAATAATCAATGTTGTGGCCATTCCTACAGCTTGTTGGAATTTATGGCCCTCCATCTAAATGCTGTTGTATTGACCTGGTAATTCATTTTCTGTACTAACCCTTAAATAGAGAAAAGAGCAGTAGTCCCGCTTTCTTCCCTGTTTCCCAATTCCACCTTGTAATCAAAAATCACAATATTACCTCTAAAATCTTGAATCCCAAGTCCTGCTCCCCAAATTTACTTTGCTGGTTGTTTGCTTTGGGATGATAAAATTGCATTCTAAAACCATGCTCTTGAAAATGCTTTCTACTGCCATGTACTATAGTTCTGAAAGGAAAGAGTTTGAAAAGTGTTTTTGGGGCACCTGGGTGGCTCAGTCGGTTAAGCATTAGACTCTTGGTTTTGCTCAGGTCATGATCTTAGGGTTGTAAAATTGAATTGGCACATGGCACTTGGCTCTGCGCTCAGCAGGGAGTCTGCTTGAGCTTCTCTCTCTCTCTCTCCCTCTCCCTCTGCTGATCTCCCACTCTCTCTCTAAAATAAATAAATAAATCTTTAAAAAAAAGTGTTTTTAAATATCTGAATATTGGCCATTAGAAGAATGTTTGCTCTCATTTGATTCCAAAAAGCAGAACTTGGATCAGTGGGTGAAAGATACAAGGAATCCCATTTAAGCTCAATATTCAATCAGTCGGCAACTATTTCTGGCATCTACTATATACCAAGCATTATTCTAGCAGATGAGGATACAGTGGCAGAAAGCCCCTGATTTCTTGGGGCTTATTTTCTGTGCTGTGTCAGATAATCAATGAAAACCCAAGTAGACTAATAGTTTAATGTGAGGTGACAGTAAGTACTATGAAGAAATGTCAAGCCTCTCTGGAGAAGGTGACATTCAAGCAGACACTTGAATGTCAGTAAGCCATGCAAAGTCATGCAAAGTCATGCAAAGGCCTGCAGGATGTTGTTCTCACCAGACATTGGGAAGGGCAAGTAGTCTTAATCTGGGGATATAAGAAATTGGTTTCTTTGTGATTTTATGGATTTGCCATTCTAGAAGTTTAGTGTCTGAATTACCTCCGAGAGAGTTTAAGAAGATATCTCTGCATTATTAGGTGGTTGAAACTAGTCAATCTTGAGATTTTTTTCCAGCTTTAAGATTTTATATATTTACCTGACAAAACCATATGGCTTAAAACTTAAAATAAGAAAAACTTAGAACAGAAGATGCAAAAAATGTCTTCGGGGGAAGTGAACAATAAAACTATAGGTTGAGACTATTTATGTATGACCTTGCTCCTTGTTGACATTCCCATTTGGAGATCAAATACAGCTAAATATAAAATAGGATGGGGGAGTGATGAATCAGAAGTTAAAATAATTTAGGTCATTCAGTTATGCACAGATGCATAACTACTCGCCAAATGATTCAGAAATCATAGGAAATGACTTATAAGAGCTGATACCAAGCTTTGTATGGGAAGTAATTTTATAAGAAACAATTGTTTATAACTCTTGCATGATGCATCATTTTAAATTAGAAAACCAGAAACGGTTGAAGAAGTATTTATAAATTTCTTAGAGCTCTTCTAAAGACAAGCATTTCCACAGATTTTCATTTTTATTTCTATTAAAATTTTTACTTTAATTTTTAAAAAGTCAGGCAGCACATAAAGATAATTAGAATCACAATTTATTTATTGTTGGAGTTAAAAAAAAATGGACTGGTCTATGTTTTTGTGTCTGAGCCTCAGAAAAGGAAATATATTTTAAAATTAAATTGAGGGATGTTGATATTACCTAGAAAACTCCTAGAATTACAGCATTTTATCTTTTGGAGTAAAAAGTATGTGCCATAAGTGATAGGTAAAAAAGTGAGCATATTTTAACATCAGAACTTGGCATTAAAAATAGACTCACATGGACAATATTGTACATCATGTCTTAACTTTAATCAGGTAGTTTTGTAAACCAGAAAGAGCGCTATTTTTTTCATGCATATGTACCTCCCTTCTCCCTCTAAATTGAACATCTATCAAAATCAGTGAAAACTATACACAGAAATTGGGAAGTATACACAGTGGGAAGGAGAATAGAGACCAGTAGGCATTACAGAAAGGGAAAATTGAGGGCCAAAGAGTAAAATATTTGTGAAGCATCACATTGTCAGTCAAAAGAAAGTACCAGGAATTGAACACACAAGAGTTTCTAGTCTCTGGGCCAACTCCAAGCTAATTATCCCCCTTAACTGGCATTTATGGAGAACAGATGTGGTGCCACTGTAGTGTATGTGAAATTAGTTTTGCCTACTTCTTTTCTGAACACATATGTGTATTACACATGTATATTTAGCTAAAGAAGGACCATATTTTGCCAAATTCTCATCCAACATATTTTTCTAGTAGCTTAGGGGATGACTGGAGAACTTGGGAAGGAGGCCAAGGGATGATAAATGAGAGGGGTCAGGGCAAAATGGAGGTGGGAAGATGTCATGCTTTTAGCACGCATGGTTGATAGCATTGTTCCTGCTTTGCTTTTGTGTTTTCAAATGAGGATATCATCAGGGAGACCAATGAGCCTGAATTGTTTAAAATATAAGAGATTACAGAAGAGAAACAGCTACTCAAAGCCAAGTTTGCTTTCAGGATGTCTTTCATGGAGACCACAGGCCTTCAGTCTAATGAAGAGTGAGAACTATTTGAACAGTGAGTGAAATAAAACAATTAACAGAGCCACATGGGGGCCAGGCACTATAGTTTAGTGAAGAATACTGTACTTAGGAATAGCAATTCACAAAATGATACGTATATCATCCCACTCTTAATTTGTGTAGGCTTGTTTCTTGTTTCCCAAAATCGGCTTGAGCACAGGAAACTTGTGAAATTTAGGAGGATCTGGGGGGAAAACTCATGTTGAGAACTCATCTCAAATTCACCCACAATAACTGGCACTTAGAGACCATTGGCAAATTGAAGCTGAGGATAAGTGAAAGAATGTCATGTTTGCAAGGAGTTTCTAACCTCTTAGCATTCGCACAGGCTGTTCCTTCTGTAAAGAAAACTTGTGCATACAACCTAAGTTGCCTAACACTTAGTTACCTTTCAGATGTTGCTCTGGACATTTTTCCTAGAAAGCCTTCTGTGTCCCCCAAACTGGGGCAAGTGTCCTGTGCTTGTATCTGTGTAGCTCTTATTCTCCTTACTGCAGATCTTTTTGATCCCCTTGCAGAGAGGAATGACTGTAACCTAGCACCCAGCATAGTGCCTCCAAATCTGGAAATCTTCAGATTTGCTGGAGCTCAGGGTCAAGGGGAGAATAGGAGAAACATGAAAGCTCTTCGAAGGGGTCCAATTATGAAGGCTCTTAAAAACTCACTTAAAGAGTTTGATTCTAGTCCAAACATCTACTCAGTGTAAAGCAGAGCTCATCAACGTCCTAAAGCATGTTGTAATTTAGCCAAAGAAGAAATAAAAAATCAATTGATTAAAAATATATTTTACAGCAGATACTAGAAACCCATGGGGCCCCAATTTAGTTCTACTGGCAGTTTACCTTTCCAGGCATATACTTAGACGTTTTATGGGACAAGGACCAGCTGTTATTCGTTCTCATAAAATGGGCCTTTAGGTGCTAGAGAGATAGAGATTGTGGTGCTGAGGTGAGTACTTGCTCTGCAGAGCATCCTGTCCTGTCATTTTGTTCTTCATTGCATGTTCCTGGAGCGGGGGACTCCAAGGCAAGGGGCACTATTTACCTTAAGGGTTCCCTTGGCCTTGCCCCTGTCGGCACATTTGTATGGAATCAAGCATCTGCACTCAGAGGCTCACTGCTAAAACACCCACTTCACTGAATGATGACAATGCTCCCTGGTCTCATACAATATAAAATATTGCAACTGAAAAATTGTCCTTCTCTGCTTTAGGTTCCCCTGTGAGAGTAACCATATGATTATCTTTTTTTTTTTTTATTTCTTTTCAGTGTAACAGAATTCATACATAGTTTTACACCACACCCAGTGCTCCATGCAATGCGTGCCCTCCACAATACCCACCACCTGGCTCCCCCAACCTCCCACCCCCCCGCCCCTTCAAAACCCTCAGGTTATTTTTCAGAGTCCATGGTCTCTCATGGTTCATCTCCCCCCCAATTTCCCTCAACTCCCTTCTCCTCTCCATCTCCCCATGTCCTCCGTGTTATTTGTTATGCACCGCAAATAAGTGAAACCATATGATAATTGACTCTCTCTGCTTGACTTATTTCACTCAGCATAATCTCTTCCAGTCCCGTCCATGTTGCTACAAAAGTTGGGTATTCACCATATGATTATCTTTTGAAACTTTGTCACGTTTCTGTTTTAAAGAACAAAGACATTTCTCTGACTTCTGGGATGCTAAGCCATACGTATGCCTTTGGTTTATCTTGATCTCAAAATGCTAAGCAGTGTCACTTTGGTTTTAACTTTTAATTTTCATAGGACTTGTAATCTGGTCCAGTAGGTTTTGGAGGCAGCAAATTACGGCCAGCTTTATAATTTCCTTAAAAGGATATTATTGCCTCTTAAAAGGTTTTTGCTACTGTGGCTCAGGACCATTGAATTAGCCGTAAATCTTGCATGCCCTTTAGATGACAACATAAAACAACAGTACAGTTGGTGGGAACAATAGCTCATAAAGGGTAAGTAATACTGGACCCCTACTGGCCTTGACATTCTGACAGAGCAGGATACCCTGAGGAAGCCCGGATGGAGCCAACCTTTATTGGTCCATGGGGAGGAAAAGAATGCAGGAATGGCAAAGTCTGAAGGAACATTTCATACATGACAAGAAATATTAGAGAAGAATAAATAAAGTCACTCTTGAGTCCAGCTTGTAGAATGACAGTTGAGATCACCTCATTTATGGCAAGTGTAGGTTGAATTTGCTTTTCATTCTTTGATGATTTTTAAGAGAAGATAAAATACTGTATATATAAATTTTTAAAAAAGTAATTCAATTATCACATCTTGTAAAACGTGAAGGCTAAATTGAGACTAACACATGAAGTGTTTTGAAAAAAGGTATTTTATAAAGTCTATTTAACTTGGAACTTTAAGATAACTTTTATATTCATTTTAACTTCAAAAATAGTTAAATGGGAGGACATATGATAAAATAGAGGTGGATAAAGACATTTTCTTTGCATCTTATTATCAAACTAACTTTTTCCCCAAATTAAGACTCTTAGGAGAATAATTAATTTTTTAGCACCATTGTTACACACTATTTACAATCGATTCAGCACTATGTTAATTTGAGATCCAGTAGTAAAGGGAATAGGTTTGTCTGCCTATAGGTTAAACTTCCACCAGTGGACTTAGGCACTGGAGTAGTTCATGTCCCTTGTATTTGTTTCTTGTGATCGTTCTTGCAAATTGTCACAAACATAACAGCAGTTTCTTCCTTTGCAGTTCTGGAGGCCAGAAGTGTGAAATCAAGGTATTGGCAGAGCCACACTTCCTCTAAAGGCTGTAGGGAGAAATCCTTCCTTGCCTCTCCAGCTGTTGGTGGCTCCTGACCTTCCTTGGCTGTGGCAGCATAACTAATCTCTGTATTTGCATGACCTTTTCCCTCTGTCTGTGTCCTTTTCTGACTCTTGCAAGGACACTTTCATTGGGATTAGGGTTAACCCTAATCCAGTATGATTTCATCTTGAGCCTTAACTATTACAGCTGCAGAGATCTCATTTCCAAATAAGGTCACAGTGTGATGTTCTGTGTGGACAAGAATTTTGGGGATGATATTATTCAACCCATCATAATGATCATAAATTAAATCTTCCAAAAGGTAAATTAGAATCTTTTGGAGTGCTCTAGATTTTCAGGACTCCAGGTCACTGCTTAATAAATGTGTACCCCATCATACTTGACGGGGTTTTGGGATCAGGAGGAAAATCAATTTTGAATTGTAAATAATAAAAACATTAGATGCAAAAAATTCCCTAAAGTAATGTTTACCTTAAAAATAGAAATAGAAATTGAAATTTGGGGCACCCAAATTTCTAAAATTAGGCCAGAACTTACTCATAAAGGGATCACATACACATATTTTCTTTTCTATTGACTTTTTCCTGGATCTTCATGTGAATTTTTAATTTTGATTTTAGGAAGAGTTTGGAGTAGATGTTTGAGCCTTTTTTTGTACTTAAGTAGATAGAGCAGAAAAATGACCCAGTGCAGATTTTAGCTTATATGATGTCTGACTACCTGAATGATTTTCAACACAATTATCAAAGTAGACTATTAATACAGTTCTTAAATACTATATCTTATTTCTTAATACAGTTTGAATAGCACACTAGTAATTTCTAACGTTGATATTTAAAAAAAACATTTTATAGTTCTTTATTATATGTGTAATACACAGTGTAAAGACGCATGAGTATATTTTCCAAAGAAGAATGTTGGTAATTTCAGTCCTGTAGTTAGTGCAGACTGTGCATGTCATTGAGACCTTTATGAGGTCAAGAATATCTGATCTGAGAGTTTACTTTTTTACATATTTTTATCTCTTCACTTACCTGCTGTCTCACTTGGTTCCATTGAATTAGTACTGACCTACATTGGATGGTGTTTATATAATTGGTAATTGTACAGTTAACAAAACACAAAATTGTTTTGCAAGTTCTATTCTGGTGAATTTTAATATGCTGCTTATGCAAGAATGTGTATAAGAATGGGTCATATCCATACTGTTTCTCAGATTGTCAGAATATTTCTCAGACATCAGAATTGAATACATCAGGGACGCCTGGGTGGCTCAGTGGGTTAAGTCTCTGCCTTTGGCTCAGGTCATGATCCCAGGGTTTGAGTCCCACATCGGGCTCTCTGCTTGGCAGGGAGCCTACTTCTCTCTTTGCTTCAGTCTGCTGCTCTGCCTACTCGTGCGCTTGCTCGCGTGCTCTCTCTCTCTCTCTCTGACAAATAAATAAATAAAATCTTAAAAAAAAAGAATTGAATACATTAATCATTCCTAGATATTGAATTTAGGTACAGGTTTGTACTAAAATCTTTATATTTCTATAGAACTTTCAAACTGCTTTGCTACCTATCTATGAATAGAAGGAAATGGTGATCCCTGTGTGCTTTGTATATTCTGGTATCCAAACAGTGTTCAGCGTAAGAACTCTATGACAAATGTACATTCTTTCAATACTTGATGAATGAAAATCAGAAACGTCATTTTAGACATCAATGGATAGTGATGACTTTGAAGTCTCTGAGAAAGAAAACCACACATTCAGTCTCCTAAATGCAAGCAGCGAGGAAAAAGCCCGTGGTTGGCTCAGAGCTCTCTTTCAGGAATAAGATTGCCAGAACCTATACCAATTAGAGGACGACATTTTGAACTCCCAGAAAAAGCAGTAGTATTTGGCAGGGGGTGATTTCTGGTCATGGATGAACTTTCTCTTGATGTTTTCTTTGGGGAGAAAGCCCACTTCAGAGACTGGAAGCCCACTCCTGCCATTGGGGCTTGGAGGGGAGCCCTCTTGTGCTAACTTGAGCATGATGCACACACTCCCTTGGTAGTCCCGCAGCGGGGCAGCCGGTGTCCTTCCTGGTGCAGCCAAAACTATACACTCCGTGCAGGGAGCTCTGATGAGTCCAGATGCTGGCTGTGTTCCTTACAAATGGCATGATCTTTGCATTTTAACTGTTGGGGCCTTTGTTGTCAGGGCATGTCCGGAGTTCTGGAGAGTCTGTGTGGGTGCGTGATGGAGAGGCCCAGAATCCAGGCAACTGTCTCAGTGCCATGACCAGACAGGCTTAGGAAAGACCCTGTATTTATGTGTGGCATAATAAAGCCCTGGGCAGGACGTCAGAACACCTATAGCACCGACTGCCCTGACCCTTCCATTCAGTAGCTGCGATTTTTAGCAAACCACATGTGAATGTTCTGAGCTTCGGTTTCGCTTCTGAAAGTGAAATCTTGGGGCATGCAACGAGATAGATTCTGCGTTTCTGAGATGCTGCATTCACAGAATGAAAGGCCCTCTGTTGCCTCGCAAGAGGTGGATGGACAACCTGGCAAGGAACAGAGAACAGTTTCTTCATGATAGACCTTCTTGTGTAACAGACATAGGAACAAACCCCATTCATATTGCATTCTCTATGCAACAGATTTGCTTGCCTAACCTGACCCTGGAATGTAGACTCTACATCACTGGTGACAGTTCAGCGCTAGAAGGAGATCTGTATCAGCCACATCTTTTGCACCACTTGGCATCCTTTGACCTCCAGTTTCCAGATCCTTTGGCTGCCGGTGTTGTTCCAGGCACCACTGTGCAACCCAGCTCTGCACAGACTTGTCGGACTCTCAGTACACTCAGTGAATGTGGTTCTCTTGTTCCTGCTGAGGTCCAGCGGTTTCCTGTGCAGGGATATATGGGGCTGGTTTGTGTCCATTCAAGCACACTATTCTTTCCTGTTCTATTATCACTGTATCACGGGATCATAAGTAGGAATGACCGCTTACCAAAGCGAAGTTCTCTAGACGTGATGTTACGCCACGGCAAGACAAACAGGTTCTAACCTCACCATTTCTAATACTACAGTAGCTTGGCTTTATTTAGGAACATGTTTTCTTCATTTTAACATTTAGTCTTATACCCGGTATCCCTCACATTTCCAAAGATTGCATTAGGCCTTTTGCTTTTGTGAAAGACCTATGTTGGTACCTGTTTTCACTAACTGAAAGAAATATGAGGAAGATTTTTGCTTTTATGAAAAAGGCAGAGAGTGAAAATAGCATTCAGTGTCTGTTTCCCAGTTTGTCATTAGGGAGGCAGCATGCACCCCGAGAGTGTCCACAGTGTCGCCGTCAAACTCCTTCCCTGGGAATTACACCCGGGTGCCCAGCCGCCAGAGCTTCGAATTGTGTCTGTGAGCATCTGTGCTTTATCTCAATTTAGTTTGTGCATCTGTTAGCGACACGTCTCCTAAGGTATCAAAAAAGCATAAGAGAGGTTACCTTCTGAATCTGGCAACGCTCAAAACATTTTCCATATAAATGAATGATCCTTGCTTCTTTGCTCTGGGCCATTTTGGCTTATGAAAGCTTTCACAGAATGCTCTACTTTCAGAGACTGGGGGAAACTGCAGTTAGAATAATGCCAGGGTAAGCAACTTGATTTCATTTTGGGTATTGGATGTTAATATTATTACGTTATTAAAAATAATATAAAATTTGTATTTTAACATAGTTGTATTTCTCAGTGGCTCCTTGGGGCTTTGTACAAATTTGGGGAAAGGTGGAATTGCTGAAGACAAGGGCTACCTAGTAGTGACTCTGAGACTGGGTCGTTGAATAGTGTAGTCACTGCCAAGATAGATAACATCGGTTCAAGGACAAAGGGTAAATGCAAATCGAGAGAGAGAGAGAGAGAAAGAAAGAGAGTCAATCATAGAAAGGAAGAAATATTTGTGCAGAAATAATTAGAGATCAGAGGACTCTATTATATTGAAATAAACTTATGTATAATTTCAAGAAAATTAAAAATAATGTGACTGTTTTCCCTGTGTCTGTACACAGTCACAGGACACAAACCATCAGTAAACTCATGTTAGAGAGTAAAACAAAAACACCTAAAGACTTGGAAAAGACAATCTAATCTAAGGTTATCTGAGATCAAATCCTTGTCCACTCATGATTCAGCCTAATTCAAGAAAGGTTTATTGAACCCCTACCACATACAACACGTTAAGCTACACAGGAAGGGTGATGTAGATTAAATAAGTAATTGCAGACCTCAAAAGATTTACACTTGAAGATAAGCCAAGCAAAAAATATTTGAAATACTAGGTGGAATATGATAAGCACACGAGAAACACAGACACAATTTTATTTAACTTCCAAGTAAGATTAAATCAGTTTTGTTGAAGATCAAAAATGACTTTGTGATAGACAAAGCCCCCCTCCCCCGCCCCTCCAGATTCACACACATAAAAATAATTATTGCCAAGAAACATATGGAAACATATTTAAACTCACTTATAATTGAAGGAATATGAATTAAAACAAATGTAGTGGGAAGAATTTATTTTAAATGCTTAAATTTATCTCTCCCTATGTCAGGTTTATGTCTCAGTGATATCTACCTTGACCACCCATATAAGATAGGAGCCCACATCACTCTCTTCTCCCTTACTCTGAATTACTTCCTTCATAATCCTAACACTGTAAGGAATTACATATACGTACATACTATATATATACTATATACATAGTATACTACTTGTGTACCATATATAATATATAGTATTTTACAGAATTTATATTAAATACAAAATACATAAAATACAATTTTGTTTATTCCATAGATAAAATAAACTATAAACAAAGAAATAATAAATACTGTTTATCTCATCTGTGAAATGTGAGCTCAGTAAGGGGAAGGACTTCAATGTATTCCGTTCACTGCTGTATCCTTAGATCTCTGGCATTTTCTAAGCCCTAATTATCAGAACAAGAGCACAGAGGGTTCTTGGGCAGTGGACTGAGAAGTAATAAAATGATACTTTGCTTCTTACTCAGTATTTCCTGAAGCACATTCTCCTCAGAAACGTTACAGAGAGGAAGGTGCTGCCAGCAGAAGAGGATGTGGGAATTTCTCAGTGCTGCCTGAGATACCATCTTGGTCGTGAAAGCCTCCAACCTGCAACCCTCACAACAGCAGGTACGATTTTCAGGACCAAACTGGCTACGGTTGTTTTAACAATGCCCAAGTGTGAGCAAGTAGACAGCATCACACTTGCCTAGTGGGAGTATAACTTGGTCTAGAGTTTCAGAAGTATCATTTTATAACATTTATCAAATGTCATTTCATTTTAGAAACTCCTTTTTCAGGAATGTCTGTCAGGAATCTGAGAAGGCAGTGTGGTGAAATGGTTATAAGCAGAGACTTTGTAGGTCAGAGGAACTGAGTCGGAGCCCTGCCTTCTGCACTTACTGGTTGGCAGGAGGCAAGTGACTTACCTTCTCAGGGCTGTTCTCTCCTTACCTATGGAATGGGACTCATGACAATGAGGGTTAAATGAGGTAACTCAGGTATTTAGCCCAGTGACAGGCACAAAGTAAACAGTAAATAAATGATGGCAATTATGACTATGTTAGATGTGCACAGAGATATTAACTTCAGTATTACTTATAGTTGCAGAAAATTAGAATCCAGCTAAATATCAAGTAGTAGGGCACAGGGTAAATACATTTTGTCATTCATGCTGTGGAAAACTATGGAGCAGATAATATGTTGAAAAATATTTAATGACATAAAAATGTCCAATAGGGGGAAAAAAGCTAATGTGTTCCAATGCTTACTATATGATAACCTGTGCTGATTTTAATATTTTTTAAAAATCTATGTAATAAACCTACAATATAGGTACAGTATTCTCTATTTATAATTAAAGAAACTAGGTCCTTTGTGATTACATAGTTGGTAATTGGCAGGATTTATTGTTGAACTGTACTCACAGAGAAAACAGATTGGAATTTTATATCTATTTATATATGTATAGATATGTATGTATATATATCTTTATGTGTATAGATATGTATATACCCATGTACATACATATATTTGTGTGTGTCTGTGTATATACATATATATATGTATATATATATGCTTATATATATACATATATATATATGAACATATATATATATGAACAAAGTTCTGGATGCTAAGATTTCAAGCAAGTTTTTTTTTTTTCTTTTTCTTGAGGAGGGAGAGAGGGAGCTGGGGAGGAGCAGAGGGCAAGAAAGAATCCCAAGCAGACTCCACGCCCAGTGTGGAGCCTGAAGTGGTCCTTGCTTTCACAATCCTGAGATCATGACCTGAGTAGAAATCAGATCATCTTACTGAGCCACTAAGGCACCCCAAGTTTACTTATGTTTAAAAAGCTTTTGTATCTTCCAAATTTTATGCAATAGATATATATTAGTTTTGATAAAAGAAAAATTATGAATAGGTCAAAATAATAGAGAAGTCCTTTTAAAGGAGGTAGTACGGAGAGACTGACAGGAGAGAACATGGAAAACACAGAAAAGTTGAGAATCCCCGGTGGATCTGGCTAATCAGAGCAGTCTTGCATTAGTCAATAAACACATAAGTAGAGGCAAAGTGGCTCTGAGTTTCTTGATCAAGTTTATGCACAAACAGTTCAGTTAGCAAATATTTTCAAAGAGAAGAGTAATTTTCTCTGAGGTTAATCAGGTTAAAGAGAAATGACTTTCATTTTGTTTATATCGGGTTTGAGGTTTCAGGATGACATATGTAACATTTTTAAGGAAAGTGGAAATAGAGTGACAGTAGCTTTTGATAAAGAGGCACAACTGAAGTTATTGCTGAAATGTAGTGAGTGAGTATAATCTCTTTGAATGAGAAAAAAATGTCATCTTGATGAAAACATCAGCGTTTATGGGAAAGGAATAGGAAAATGAGCCAGAGAAGGAAACCCAAAAGTAACTTTCATGGGAGCAAGAAAGATACTGTAGTCAAGAAAATAAGGAAAACATGATATGCTGTTGAGAGGTCAAGGAGGGCGAAGAGTGAGCAAAGGTAATTGGATTTGGTGCTTAGGATTTATTTACAATTTCAAAACATTGGTGCTAGCAGAAGCTGGGTTGTAAACTGTTAGACTGTGTGGATGTGAATCAAGTTTAAGGGGCAACTACTATTCAAGAGGTTTGATGACTGGGAAGGGTTATTTCTATGGTGAAGGGATAAGGGTATGAGGTACAGGAAAATAAATCAGCAGTAAAGAATTTGTATGAGGGAGAAAGGCAAAAACGGCTGGAAAAATTCCCAAGGGATGTTATACAGAATGAGATCAGAAGTGAGTAGAGTGAGTTACTTTGGCAAAAAGAAGAGTCTATCCCACTCAGATAGCAAAGAGAACAAGAACAGTTTTGCAAATACCCAGTGAGGTTTTATAGATACTGTGAGAGATTAGGAAAATTGAGGAACCTTGTTTCATAGGGTCTCAGTTTTCTTGGTCAAATGGGAAATGTGGTCATCTGTCTAGAATAAAAGATAATGGGTGGGATAGGTTACTTAAGGATAGCAAAAAAGATGTGTGAAAATCATTGCAGGAAGACAATGTAGATCATTACACTGAGATAGGTGGAACAATTTCCAGGTAACAATGTGCCCATGTGATCTTGGAGAGCACGATTTTCCCTTTCAGATTACTCAGTGTCTTTGGCATACTCAGGTGCCTGGGACCATGCTCAAGAAATAATATTCTTGAGCATTTATGGAGTGATCTGCAGTTTATAAAATTCATTTACACGTCCTGTCATACAGAGTAAACTGGTAGTTGGACTTGATCAAGACTGGCAATGGACAGGGTGGGAATTTTCCTGTAATGTTTGGGGTGGGCTGCCTTGAAAATGTTGCCCCCAAGTGCACAGAGGAGCAATAAACCATGCCAGTATGTGGGATGAGGAGACTAGAGATCATATGAGGCTAAAGGGCATATTCTGTAGCAAGAGCAGGAAGTGTGGGAAGTTAGGATTTTGTGGTCAGAAAGAATTCTGTTTTGCTTTATGACATATATTATAAAAAAAAAAAATCTCCCAAATTTCTAGCTTAACTCAATTAATGAAAAAAAAATGGACTTCTTTCATTGATTTCTGGAGATATTTTATCATATAATAAATTATTAAATTTAATCAGATTTATTTTTAGGCTCTGAAATATTATTAAAATATCTTCTAATTTTTCTTTTATATAATAATCTGATATTTCTGGCTTCTCTCTGATCAAATAAATTACATCTATAGCTATATCTTTATTCGACTACATCCATGTCTATAGTTATGTGTATGTCTGTATCTCTACATATCTAATTTTGATTGATTGGTCTTGATTTAAATCTATACATTAACTTAGCTGATATTTCACTCATTCATATCCATATTCATTACATTCATATCCAGAAATAAAGTATGAATTCTTTACTTCTCCAAATAAGAAAGAAAAATCCCCTAATATTTCCCATCATATGACTCATGTTTGATGTGTGTATGTTTTTTTAAAATTCTGGACACGTTATTAAGTTTTTAATATAATTCTAATAATTTGTTTTATTTTATTTAAAAATATTTTATTTATTTATTTGAGAGAGAGAGAGAGAGAGCATGAGAGAGAGAGAGAGATAGAACATGAAAGAACACAAGGGACAAAGGGAGAGGGAAAAGTAGACTCCCCATTGAGTAGAAAGCCCAATGAGGGACTCGTTCCCAGGACTCTGGGATCATGACCTGAGGTGAAGGCAGACACTTAACCAGCTGAGCCAACCAGGCGCCCCTCTAATAATTTTAGTTGATTTGGGGGGTTTTATAGATAAAATAATAATAAAAATGATTGCTTTTCTCTCCGTATTTACAGGATTTTTTTTCATTTTCTTTATTTTATAACCAGAACTTTCATTTCTTCATTTATTGCAAAACTAGGATTTTAATCACAGTATTAATAAACTTAAGCTTATTTTTTTATTTAAAAGAAATGCCTTCAAAATGCCATTTCAGTATTTAACATAGGTATTCTTTATCATGTTACCGAACATTGGAATGATGTATTGGAACTTATTAGAAAATTTCTCTGGCATAGTTCTATAATTTTAGGAAGCCCCTTCCAGCCAAGTAAAGCCTGCAAGACGGCGTGAGAGGAAAAACTTGGGTGACCTAGGCCTGTGTTTGTAGATCTGGCTCCTGACTCTCAGTCTGCTCACTCTTACTTTATTTCCACCACCCATCTCATAAATAGTAATTCTCATGTTCTGGTTCCTCTTGGTACAACTTTCTTTAGCACAATCTGCTATTGGCCATTATCCCGGCTCTAATCAGCCGCCTTTATTCACAGACTCTGCAATTGTTTCTTCTTGGTTCCCTGTGCTCAGAAACAAACACATGTCTGCAACCTCTTCTTCAAGGCTCTTGGAACGCTCCCATCAGTCTTCTCCTCTCTGGGGCTTCTTGATGGGGCTTGGACGAGTCTCAGTCTATCCCTAAATCTTTTCATCATCGATGAAATTTATTATATTTTTTTCTTGTTGAACTAAAATGCTACTTAAAATGACTTCTGCATATTGGGAAATTCTTGAATTTTTGAGATAACCACACTTTGTTATAGTGGGTTATTTTATATGGTATAACTAAAATTCTGTATGGTAGTCCATCATTTTAAAAATAAATTTTTCACATCTATGTTCATAAGTGAGATAGAGTGTTTTGACATTAAACAGATTTGGGTGGGAAAGACCATGTTCATTTTGTGAAATAAATTAAATAATTTTCAGAATTTTTCCTAGGCTTTTAAGGGCAAATTATAAGGAAATCATCAATTTGAAAGCTTGAAAGCTTTCTCCAAAGGGCTTGTCAGGTTTAACTGACCTCCTTCCACAAGTGTGGTTGAGAGTAGTTCTTGGATGACTTTTTCACTTTGTTACTGAAATAATTCTTTGTAAGGTTTCTAACTTAATTCTTGAGATTTCAGATTAAAATTTACCAGAAGCTTGTCATTCTCATTTTGATTTTCAAATTTATTACATTTTTGTTCATATTTTAAAATTTTAAACCACAGGTTTTCTATAAATTTAGTTGAATTGTCTATTAAATAATAAGAGAATGTAAATTTAAAAATTATTTTTAGTAAAAAGTTTTAACTACATTTATTGTGTTTATATTCAGTATTTTCATTTTTTTCTAAATACTCTGATTTTTTTCTTCAACTCAATTACTTCATCAGGAAATATTTCTAAACATTTATAAATATTTTACTTTTAATTTATAAATTGGTATTTTGTAGTCAGTGCATTAAAAGTAAGAATTAATATACCCATAAATTATATTTAGACTTTTTTGTGGCTTAGCAAATGGTTATATCATGAATATTGATGTACCCTTGAAAATAAGATGTATATTATATATATATGCATGTATATATACATATATATATTACTATGGGGATTATGTAGAGTAGGAAATCAGCCACAATACCTGGCTTACTAAAAGGTAACACGGAGGTTGCTGGGGGTGAAGGAATGTTTCTGAGAAGGGCGTAGGCCTTTGGAACACCAAGGCACGAGGTGACCGCTCTTCTGTTGGAATTCCTGGAGGAGCTGCCTTCCTGAAGCTTTCTTAGCCCAAACGGGGACACTGTGATCTAAGAGTTGTATGCATTTTCCCTTAGGCTATGTTTCTTAGACCATGCAGGTGGGCAAGCATATCTTATCTTTCCTGTAAACAGATCCTCCTAGTTTCAGTAAGACCCCTTGTCACACATCACGTGCTTGAGAAACAGTGATAAGGATTTGTGATTATCCTGAGGACCAATAAAAGCAAGAGGAAAGGAGAGCAAAGGGTCTTTGCCTCTGATCAGTGACCCCCTTGCTTTCTCCTCTCTTTCACAGCAAAGTTTGGGAGTAATCTTTCATCTGTCAGTACTGGGACTGCTGCCCATTCCTGGCATATTATAGTAGAAATAAAACTATGATAAAGTATTCTTTTACAAGTATGTAGAGTATATATTTAATAAAGTATAAAGTAGCATTCATGAAAACACCACACATTTTCTTCTTTGATGAGAAATGTTTAAACTGTGTAAAACTTATCAGACTTCCTGGGTTGTGAGGCAAAAACCTGTATAGCTGTCCTATGACTAGTAAACTTGTCAGTGTGTAAAGGCTCATGTTTTCTGCTACATGAACAAAATAACAAATATCCACCAATCACACTGGAAGAAAGACCAACTTATCTTTTGCTTCTGTGGAAATGATAGTAAAAAAACATTGCTATACTTGAAAAGTTCTGTATCTGTCAAAGAAGTTGAATTCATGAACATCTCCAAGAAAAAAAGCTTTGGGCCTAGATGGCTTCAATGGCAAATTTTACCAAACACTTAAAGAAGAAATAATATGCTTACACAAGCCCTCCTAGAAATATGAGAATCAACTCATTTAATGAGCTCAGCATTACCCTGATTCTAAAGCCAAAGATATTTCAAGAAAAAATAAAAAGCTAAAGACTACTACCTGTTATGATCACAGATGCAAACAGCTTTAGCAAAATGCTAGCAAATCAAATAGTATAAAATATGATAGCATAGCATGACCGAGGTTTATCTTGAGAATGCAGGACTAATTAAGAACTAAAGAAATCAATCAATACAATTTATGTCAACAAACTAAAGAAGAGAAATCATACTATCTTTTCAGAAACATGTAGAAGAGCATTTGACACAATTTGAATCCTTTCAATGAAAAAACTCTCTGCAAACTGGGAATTACAAGGAAATTCCTCAGTCTGATGAAGGACCTTGTTAGAAGAAGAAATTTGGACACAGAGAAAAAGCCACGAGAGGACACAGTGACAAAGCAGCCACAAGCAAGCCAAGGAAGGAGGGCTCAGAAGAAATCAAACCTTCTGACATCCTGATCATGGACTTCTACCCTTCGGAACTGTGAGACATACATTCCACTGGCTTACATCATCTAGATTGTGGTACTTTGTTATGGCAGCCTGAGCAAACTAATACAGGTATTCAGGAAACAAACAAACAAAACAAGACAAAACAAGAAAAAACAAACAACAGCTAACTTCAAACTTAATGAGGAAGGATTGACTTACTAAGATTGGAAACAAAGCAAGGATGTCCCCTTTTACCACTACTGTTCAAAATCATAGTGAAAGTCCTAGACAAGGCAATAAAAAAAGAAAAATAAATGAGTATTGTACAGTTTAGAAAGGGAGAAATGATACTATCCCTTTTTATACACCTCAGAATTAAGTACATATCCCTAGAAATCTATAAAAAATATCTTAGGGACACCTAGGTGGCTCAGTTGGTTGGGCGGCTGCCTTAGGCTCAGGTCATGATCCCAGCATCCTGGGATCGAGTCCCACATCGGGCTCCTTGCTCAGCGGGGAGCCTGCTTCTCCCTCTGCCTCTGTCTGCCTGTGCTCGTGCTCTCTCTCTCTCTCTCTCTCTCTGACAAATAAATAAATAAAGCTTTAAAAAAAAAGATCTTAAAACTAACAAATGAGCTTAGGAAGGTCACAGGATACATGGTAAATATACAAAAATAAATTATATTTCTATATATTAGCAATAACAATAGAAAATTGAGTTAAAATAATACTAAAAATCTTTAAAAATACAATGCCAAAAAATAAAATACTTAGGTATAAATCTATCAAAATATATACAGAATCTGTATGCTGAAAACCACAAAAGACTGATGGGGAAATATCAAAAAAGATGAAAATAAATAGAAAGAAATCTATTTCCACGGATTGAAGATTCAATATTATTAACATGTCAAATTTCTTCAAGCGATCTATAGATCTAATGAACTTCCAATCAAAATCTGAAACAATTTTTGTTTTTTTTTTGCACATAGTAATGAAGTGATTCCAAAATTTATATGGAAAGAACTAGAATAGCCCAAACAGTTATGAATGTGAAGACAAATGCTAGGAAAACTCACACAATTTTAAGACTTACAAAAAAGTTACAGAAATCAAAAGTGTGTGGTATTAGGGTAGACAGACCAGAAGAGAGAACCCAGAAATAGACTCACACTGATATTGTCAAATGGCTTTTAACAAAGGTGCAAAAACAATTCAATGGAGAAAAGAGTCTTTTCAACAAATAGTGCTAAAATAATTAAACATCCACAGGTAGAAAAACAAAAAAAGGAAAACACAACACACACAAAAACAAACCCCCAAGAGATCCATGCCTTGCACTCAATACAAAAATTAACCCTAAACAGATCATAGACTTAAATGTGAATCCTAGAATTGTTAAATTTCTAGGAGAAAATATCAGAGAAAGTCTCTGTGATCTTGGGTTATTTTTAAAGAGTTCTTAGAATTAATTATTCAGTGTCTTTGTAATGACAAAAGCACAATTAAAAAATGAATGAGATAAACTTCATCAAAATTAAACATTTCTTTGCAAAAGTCACTTTCAAGAAAATGAAAAGACAAACCTAAGACAGGGTGAAAATATTTCAAATCACACATCTCATAAAGATGTATTAAGTATATATGAAAACTCTTAAAAGTAATATTAAGAAAGCACTCAATTAAAAATGGGTAAAAAAATCAGATTAGACACCTCACCAAAGAACACACACAGCTGACAAATAAATGCATAAAAAGATTAGCAAGTAGAAAAATGCAGATTAAAATGGTAAGATACCACTACATACATATTAGGATGAGAAAAACAAACAGATGGACAGAAAACTCTTACAAGTTCTGGTGAGAACACACAAGGGGAGCTCCCATATATTGCTAGTGAAAACACAAAATGAGGAGAGAGACATTTCAGAAAATAGTTTAGAAATTCCGTGTAAAAGTCAGTATATATACACTTACTACATGACCTAGAAACTATTCCACAGTATTACATTCAAAAGAGATAACCTGTGTTCCTATGAAAAACTTTACAGTTATTTTATTCACAAATTTCCCAATTGGAAATAACCCAAATGTTCTTCAAAGGGGGAATTCATAAACATTTATAGAATTTCCACACATTAGAATGCTATTGACCAATAAGAAAGAAAAAAAAATTACTGCTAAATGTAACAACATGGTTGAACTTCAAATGCATTATGCTGAATGAAAGTAGCAAGAATACGAAGACAACATACTCTGTGATTCCAGTTTCTGGAAAAGGTAAAATTATGGGAAGAAAAAAAAGGGGTCAGTGGTTATGAGGAGCTGGTCACAGAGGGATTACTTGGGGCGATGGACCTATTCTGTACCTTGATTGTGGTAGTGTCAAACTCATAGAACTGTACATTTAATTTACATACATTGTATGGTGTATAAATTAAAAATGAATAAAGCAAAAAAAAAATCATCCCTAAAGAGATGATCAAGAAGATCAGATATTAAAAAAAGGAATATCAGATATAAAAATAAGAGAAAGTGTTCTGGAGGTCTGTTAAGTAATTAATAGAATTTTATGGGGTTTCTTTTGTATTTTTTTAATGTTTTTGGTGTGAATTTTTAAAATTTGTTGTAATGATTTCCTTTTTCTCCACAAAAGAAAACTTGGATCAGCCTCTTGGTATTCAAAGTATTTTTGTTAAAAAAAAAATAAAGATCATGATCTGCAATGTAACACAATATTAACTTGTGATACTTAAAAAAATTGTCAAACATGTTGAATTCTATGAATATCCCAATTTAATTTTAATTTTTTTATATTTATTTTTATTTCTTTTCATTGTAACAGTATTCATTGTTTTTGCACCACACCCAGTGCTCCATGCAATACATGCCCTCCCAAAAACCCACCACCAGGCTCCCCTAACCTCCCACCCCCTGCCCCTTCAAAACGCCTCAGGTTGTTTTTCAGAGTCCATAGTCTCTCATGGTTCACCTCCCCTTCCAATTTCCCTCAACTCCCTTCTCCTCTCCATCTCCCCATGTCCTCCGTGTTATTTGTTATATTCCACAAATAAGTGAAACCATATGATAATTAACTCTCTCTGCTTGACTTATTTCACTCAGCATAATCTCTTCCAGTCCCGTCCATGTTGCTACAAAAGTCGGGTATTCATCCTTTCTGATGGAGGCATGATACTCCATAGTGTATATGGACCACATCTTCCTCATCCATTCATCCGTGGAAGGCCATCTTGGTTCTTTCCACAGTTTGGCGACCGTGGCCATTGCTGCTATAAACATTGAGGTACAGATGGCCCTTCTTTTCACCACATCTGTATCTTTGGGGTAAATACCCAGTAGTGCAATTGCAGGATCATAAGGAAACTCTATTTTTAATTTCTTGAGGAATCTCCACACTGTTCTTCAAAGTGGCAGCACCAACTTACATTCCCACCAACAGTGTAAGAGGGTTCCCCTTTCTCCACATCCTCTCCAACACATGTAGTTTCCTGTCTTGCTAATTTTGGTCATTCTAACTAGTGTGAGGTGGTATCTCAATGTGGTTTTAATTTGAATCTCCCTGATGGCTAGTGATGATGAACATTTTTTCATGTGTCTGATAGCCATTTGTATGTCTTCATTGGAGAAGTGTCTGTTCATGTCTTCTGTCCATTTTTTTGACATGATTATCTGTTTTGTGTGTGTTGAGTTTGAGAAGTTCTTTATAGATCCTGGATATCAACCTTTTGTCTGTACTGTCATTTGCAAATATCTTCTCCCATTCCGTGGGTTGCCTCTTTGTTTTTTTGACCATTTCCTTTGTTGTGCAGAAGCTTTTGATCTTGATGAAATCCTAAAAGCTCATTTTTGCTTTTGTTTCCTTTGCCTTTGGAGACATACCTTGAAAGAAGTTGCTGTGGCTGATATCGAAGAGGTTACTTCCTATGTTCTCCTCTAGGATTCTGATGGATTCCTGTCTCATGTTGAGGTCTTTAATCCATTTCAAGTTTATCTTTGTGTACGGTGTAAGAGAATGGTCGAGTTTCATTTTTCTACATATAGCTGTCCAATTTTCCCAGCACCATTTATTGAAGAGACTGTCTTTTACCCACTGTATATTTTTCCTGCTTTGTCAAAGATTATTTGACCATAGAGTTGAGGGTCCATATCTGGGTTCTCTCTCTGTTCCACTCGTCTATGTGTCTGTTTTTATGCCAGTACCATGCTGTCTTGGTGATCACAGCTTTGTAGTAGAGCTTGAAATCAGGTAACGTGATGCCCCCATTTTATTTTTGTTTTTCAACATTTCCTTAGCAATTCGGGGTCTCTTCTGATTCCATACAAATTTTAGGATTATTTGCTCCAGCTCTTTGACAAATACCAGTGGAATTTTGATCGGAATGGCATTAAAAGTATAGATTGCTCTAGGCAGTATAGACATTTTAACAATGTTTATTCTTCTGATCCAAGAGCATGGAATGGTCTTCCATCTTTTTGTGTCTTCTTCTATTTCTTTCATGAATGTTCTGTAGTTCCTCGAGTACAGATCCTTTGCCTCTTTGGTTAGATTTATTCCCAGGTATCTTATGGTTCTTGGTATAGTAAATGGAATCGATTCTCTAATTTCCCTTTCTGTATTTTTATTGTTAGTGTATAAGAAAGCCACTGATTTCTGTACACTGACTTTATATCCTGCCATGTTACTGAATTGCTGTATGAGTTCTAGGAGTTTGGGGGTGGAGTCTTTTGGGTTTTCCATATAAAGTATCATGTCATCTGCGAAGAGAGAGAGTTTGACTTCTTCCTTGCCAATTTGGATACCTTTTATTTCTCTTTGTTGTCTGATTGCTGTTGCTAGGACTTCTAATACTATGTTGAACAAGAGTGGTGAGAGTGGGCATCCTTGTCGTGTTCCTGATCTCAGTGGGAAGGCTGTGAGCTTCTTCCCATTGAGGA
>PISX010021813.1:0-32829 GCA_004024625.1 Mellivora capensis
TGTCTGATAGCCATTTGTATGTCTTCATTGGAGAAGTGTCTGTTCATATCTTCTGCCCATTTTTTGATGTGATTATCTGTTTTGCATGTGTTGAGTTTGAGAAGTTCTTTATAGATCCTGGATACTTTGAATCTTAATAATTGTTGCTTGCTAGCTTCCAGCATAGCTATAACTATATCACTATCCCAACTAGTTCCCCACATTCCTGCCAGCAATAGATAGGAGAATGCTTTTTAATTTGTGCCAGTCCGATGGGTACAAAAAGATATCTCATTGTTATTTTAATTTAGACTTCTCCGACTATCAGTGAATTGAGTATATTTGGTGCTATTTGCATATGGCCTTCTCTGAATTATATTTTGGTATCTTTTTTTCTATTTATTGTGATTTATTCTTTTTGTCAACTTATAATTTCTCTCTGCAAGTAGAGGAATTAACCCCATATCTACCATCTGAATTATAAACATTTTTATGGATCTACCACATGTCTTATTACTTTATTTTTATCAAATGCACAACTGAAATTTTTTGCTGAGATATAATTTGCCGACCATAAAATGTACATCTTTGAGTGTACAAGTCGTCAGTTTTTAGTGTATTCACAAGGTTGTGCACCCGTCACCATTACCTAATTCCAGAACCTATCCATCACCTTGGAGAAACCTGGACCCATGAACAGTCACTCCCCATTTCCCTCTTTCCCCCAGATCCTGACAATCACAAATCTGCTGGCTGTGTCTATGGATTTGTCTATTCTTCCCATTTTATATAAATGGAATCCTGCAATATGTGGCCTTTTGTGTCTGTTTCATTTACTTAGCATAATGTTTTTAGGGTCCATTCACACAGCATGTGTCAAAACTTCCTTTCTTTTTTATGGCTCAATAGTGCATTGTATGGATCTCCTGTATTTTACTTATTCATCAACTGATGGACATTTAAGTTACTTCCACCTATGGGCTATTGTGAATATATGCTATGTGGATATATATTGTTAGGAACATCATACAAGTCTTTGCACAACCGTGTGTTTTCATTTCTCCTAGGTCTATACTTAGGAGTGTGACTGCTGGGTCATATGCTAACTCTATATTTAAATTCTGAGAAACTGCCACGCTAGTTGTTTTCCAAAGAAGCTGCATCATTTTACATTCCCCCAGTAATGTATGAGGGTTCCAATTTCCTCCCTATTCTAATTTTTGGAAAACATTTGTAGAGGGATTAGTGTTAATTCTTCTCTATAACTTGGGTGGAATTCACCAATGAAGCCCTTGGTCTGGGTTTGTCTTAGGGAGAATTTTTTTTTATTACTAATTCAATCTGTTTACTTGTTATAGGTCTATTCAAATTTTTTATTTCTTCTTGAGTCAGCATGAATTTTTCTAGAATTATGTCCATTTTACATGGATCGTTTAGTTTGTTAGCCTACAATTGTTCATAGTATTCCCTTATAGTCCTATTTATTATAAGGTCAATATTAATGTTCCCTTTTGCATTCCTAATTTTAGTAATATGAGTCTTCTTTCTTTTTTTAATCAATGTGGTTAAAAATTCATCAATTTTATTGATTTTTTTAAACCAAAGAACCAACTTGTGCTTTTATTTACTTATTTATTTATTATTGTTTTTCCTATTTTCTATTTCATTTATTTCCATTCTAATCTTTATTATTGCCCTCCTCTGCTCATTTTACATTTTGTTTACTCGATTTTTCTAGTTTCTTACTTAAGGTAGATTAGGTTTTTGTTTTGAAATCTTTCGTTTTTCTTTCTTTTTCTTTTTTCTTTTTTAATATAGTACTTTACAGATATAAATTTTCCTCTAACCACTGTGCTGTTGCATCCCATAAGTTTTAGAAAATTAGGTCTTCATTTTCATTTTTTTCAAACTATTTCTAATATCTAATTTTTCTTGATTTCTTCTTTAACTAATTAGTTATTAGGGGTGTTGTTTAATGTCCACTGATAGTGAATTTCTCAAATTTCCTTCTGGTTTTGATTTTTAATTCCTTCCATTGTAGATGGAGAACATGCTTTGTTTTTTATTTTAATCCTTTTAAACTTATTGAGGCTTATGGCCTAACATATGGCCTATTCTGGAGGATATTTCCAGTGCACTTGAGAATGTCTATTCTGCTCTGTTAGGTGTAATGTTCTATACATGTCTGTTAGATCTGGTTGCCTTATAGTGTTGTTTGATATATAGAAATCTTGTTTCCTTATTGTTCTTCTGTCTAGTTGTTCTATCCATTTTTTAAAATTTATTTTTATTTCTTTTCAGCGTAACAGTATTCATTGTTTTTGCACCACACCCAGTGCTCCATGCAATACGTGCCCTCCCTAAAACCCACCACCAGGCTCCCCTAACCTCCCACCTCTTGCCCCTTCAAAACCCCTCAGGTTGTTTTTCAGAGTCCAAAGTCTCTCATGGTTCACCTCCCCTTCCAATTTCTCTCCACTCCCTTCTCCTCTCCATCTCCCCATGTCCTCCATGTTATTTGTTATGCTCCACAAGTAAGTGAAACCATATGATAATTAACTCTCTCTGCTTGACTTATTTCACTCAGCATAATCTCTTCCAGTCCCGTCCATGTTGCTACAAAAGTTGGGTATTCATCCTTTCTGATGGAGGCATAATACTCCATAGTGTATATGGACCACATCTTCCTTATCCATTCGTCTGTGGAAGAGCATCTTGGTTCTTTCCACAGTTTGGCGACCGTGGCCATTGCTGCTATGAACATTGAGGTATAGATGGCCCTTCTTTTCACTACATCTGTATCTTTGGGGTAAACACCCAGTAGTGCAATTGCAGGATCATAGGGAAGCTCTATTTTTAATTTCTTGAGGAATCTCCACACTGTTCTCCAAAGTAACATGGCAGGATACAAAGTCAATGTACAGAAATCAGTGGCTTTCTTATACACTAACAATGAAAATACAGAAAGGGAAATTAGAGAATCAATTCCATTTACTATAGCACCAAGAACCATAAGATACCTGGGAATAAACCTAACCAAAGAGGTAAAGGATCTGTACTCGAGGAACTACAGAACACTCATGAAAGAAATAGAAGAAGACACAAAAAGACGGAAGACCATTCCATGCTCTTGGATCGGAAGAATAAACATTGTTAAAATGTCTATACTGCCTAAAGCAATCTATACTTTTAATGCCATTCCAATCAAAATTCCACCAGTATTTTTCAGAGCTGGAGCAAATAATCCTAAAATTTGTATGGAATCAGAAGAGACCCCGAATTGCTAAGGAAATGTTGAAAAACAAAAATAAAACTGGTGGCATCATGTTACCTGATTTCAAGCTTTACTACAAAGCTGTGATCACCAAGACAGCAGGGTACTGGCATAAAAACAGACACATAGACCAGTGGAACAGAGAGCCCAGATATGGACCCTCACCTCTATGGTCAAATAATCTTCGACAAAGCAGGAAAAAATATACAATGGGAAAAAGACAGTCTTTTCAATAAATGGTGCTGGGAAAATTGGACAGCTATATGTAGAAGAATGAAACTTGACCATTCTCTTACACTGTACACAAAGATAAACTCAAAATGGATAAAAGACCTCAATGTGAGACAGGAATCCATCAGAATCCTAGAGGAGAACATAGGCAGTAACCTCTTCGATATCAGCCACAGCAACTTCTTTCAAGATATGTCTCCAAAAGCAAAGGAAACAAAAGTGAAAATGAACTTTTGGGATTTCATCAAGATCAAAAGCTTCTGCACAACAAAGGAAATGGTCAAAAAAACAAAGAGGCAACCCACAGAATGGGAGAAGATATTTGCAAATGACAGTACAGACAAAAGGTTGATATCTATGATCTATAAAGAACTTCTCAAACTCAACACACACAAAACAGATAATCATGTCAAAAAATGGGCAGAAGACATGAACAGACACTTCTCCAATGAAGACATACAAATGGCTATCAGACACATGAAAAAATGTTCATCATCACTAGCCATCAGGGAGATTCAAATTACAACCACATTGAGATACCACCTCACACCAGTTAGAATGGCCAAAATTAGCAAGACAGGAAACTACGTGTGTTGGAGAGGATGTGGAGAAAGGGGAACCCTCTTACACTGTTGGTGGGAATGTTCTATCCGTTTTTATTTATTTTTTTATTGTGTTAGTCACCATACAATACATTATTAGTTTTTAAGGTAGTGTTCCATGATTCATTGTTTGCATATAACACCCAGTGCTCCGTGCAATCATATAACACCCAGTGCTCCGTGCAATACATGCCCTCCTTAATACCCATCTATCAGACTCACCCATCCCCCAACCCCCTCCCTTCTAAAACTCTCCATTTGTTTCCTGGAGTCCATAGTTTATCATGGTTCATCTTCCACTCTGATTTCTGCCCCTTCATTTTCCCTTCTCCTAATGTTCTCCATGCTATTCCCTATGTTCCACAAATAAGTGAAGCCATATGATAATTGACTTTCTCTGTCTGACTTATTTCACCTAGCATAATCTCCTCCAGTTCCATCCAGGTTGATGCAAAAGTTGGGTATTCATCTTTTCCGATGCCTGAGTAATATTCCATTTTCTTCTTTATCCATTCATCCATTGAAGGGCATCTTGGCTCTTTCCACATTTTGGCTATTGTGGACATAGCTGCTATGAACATTAAAAGTGAGATATTGAAGGACCAACAATTATTGTTATCTATTTTTCCCTTCAATTTGTCTGTATTTGCTTCAGGTATTTGGGGAGTGAGTCTGTTGTTAGGTGCATATGTGTTTATATTTGTCTTAGTAAGCTATCCTTATCTGTAATAACAATTTTTGTTCTGAAGTCTATTTTCTGATATTAGTATAGCCCTAATAGCTCTTTTAGTTACTCTTCGCATAAGACACTTTTCCATCCTTATACTTTGAACCTATTTATATCTTTGAATCTAAAGTGTGTCCCTTGGGGTGCCTGGCTCGCTCACTCAGAAGAGCATGTGACTCTTGATCTCAAGGTTGTGAGTTCAAGCCCCACATGGGGTGTAGAGATTACTTAAATAAATTAAGAAACTTAAAAAATCAAAGTATGTCTCTTGTAGGCAACATATAGTGGGTTTTTAAAAATCTTTTCTGCATTTACATCTGCCACTGTGCTATTTTTTTGTACACATCTAAGCCCTTTGGTTAGTCTGTTCCTTCATTTCTATGTTCTTTTGTATTAAACAGATATCTTCTGGTATACCTTAATTTCTTTGTCACATATTTTGCTATATATTTTGTAGTTATTTCCAAAGTTGTGACCCTGGTGGCTGCCAGGCTGCTGATTTCCACTGTGATAGTGAACTGTTGGTTTTCATGAATACTGCATGGGGAGAGGGAGATGAGAGTAGGGCAAGTTAAAATGTTTGCTGTTCTTACTAAATGTTAGCCATTTTTCTTATATAATTGCCCATTGAATTTCTGCAAGCCTTTGGTTAATTTTCAGAGCTCTGAAAAAGTTGATTCTGAACATTTGCTAGTGCTATTATTGCCTTTATGGAGGAGAGAGTTTTAGAGGTCCTTACTCTATCATTTTCACTGATATCTCTGTTATATCCTTGTTTTCATGTAAAATTAATTTTAATTTGTATTTTTATATAAAAGCCTACTTTAATTTGTACATAATCAAATATGCTATGCCATATTTTGTTAATTCTGGGTGTCCACTTTCATTAGTAGAGTCTCTTCAATATTAGAATGCAGTCTCCCAGGTTAATATTTATAGATATAGCTAAATACCAGGTATATTAAAACCAGATATAATATATATGTATATATGATACCTACAAACAATATACATCATATTTGTGCAGATACACATACATACACATATATATTAAATTTATGGATATAATAATATATAATGATAAGATGGGTTGTTTTGATAGGTTCTTACATATTAAACCACCCTTACTATAAAATCTGCTTAATTATAATATATCATTCTTTAGGTCCTTGCCAAATCCTGTTTACTAATATTTCACTTAGAATCTGTACCTAATTAAGTTATTAAGAATTTTGCTTCTAATTAAGACTTAAGAATTAAGTGATATTGGAATATGGTTTTCCTTCTTGTTATCAAAATTCTTTCTAGTGTCTGGAATAGTTAAATAGGAATTACCTATTCCTAAGTTATATAAAATCCCCATTTCTAGGCCAGGTGACTTTTCCAATGGAAACTCACTCATCAGTTTATTTCTTCTCTCATAATTGAGAGAAGTCAAGATTTCCATTTCCTTTTAAATCAATTTTAATATGATATGTTTTACCTGGAATTAATGCACTGACTCTAAATTTTCAATTTTGTTAGTATATGATTCAAGCATATGATCATGGCACATTTCTCATTTTCACTTTTAATCTTGTCTATTTTTACACTCTCTTATTTTCTCCCTTAATAAGCTTGAAAGAGGTATATCTGTTTTATTGGTTTTCTTAAAAAAAACAGATTCTGGATTTATTTATTCTTTCTATTTTTAAAATTTCCATTTCATCAATTTCACAGAGGAAATTAAAAAAGAAATTACTTACTACCAACATACCAAAGAAAAATGTAACACTCCTTACAAAAACAATACAAGACACTATACAAGCAGCACTTAATTATTCAAGGACACTAAAAAATAAAATGAAACCAAGCACTCATCTTAAACTAAAAGAACCATGAAATAAACCAATCAGGAAAAAAGAACCAATAAACCAAAAAGTTAAAAGTCAAAGAGATTTTTCAAAACCCCAACTCTTCCTTGATTATTTATTTATTTTATCTCCATCTACAAGGTGAAGACCAACTTCTTAGCCTAAAGCATGGCACCTAAAGCCATTTATGATTTGCTCCCTGTTTGCCTTTTAGCCCCATCCTTTGGCAGTTCCCAACACACTTCATGCTCCAACAATACCACATTGCTTGTAGTTCCAAAATACATGACATTCTCTTTCTTGCCTTCATTCTATTGCACATACCATTCAGTCTCTGAAATGAATGTCCCATCTTTGTCCACCTGGCAAAACCCTTTTCATCTTTCAAAACTCAGCTTCATGGCACCTCTGCAGGAAGTTTCCTTGACTTCTCCACCAGAAGGACTAAATTTTTCTTTCTTCAATCTACATCTCCTTTATATAACTCACACATATATAAAGAGATATAGCTATCTATATAGATATATAGATATATGCATGTGTGTATATTTGAGTGTGTATATATTTTTCATGTAAATATTTCATATATATGTGTATATATACATATACATATATACATATATATATTTCATATATATATTTCATTCTTTGATTCTAGGACATTTTTCTCCCTGAGTGCTCATTCTGAATTTCTTCACTCATCTTCTGCATGAGTTTCATCAGGGTGGCTTAGTCTTCTTCATTCTTTTCTAGTGGACCCATGCATTCTCATGACCTCAATTTATACCCCTGGATTGATAATTCTTCAATCACTAGCCCTCACCTGGATCATCTGAGACCAAAGCTAACACTGCTAATTAGGAACTTACTAGCTGTCCCATAGGCACCTCCACTCCAACTGCATGATTTTCCTTCTGTATTCTCTATCTTTGAGAATGGTATAAATAGTTCCCAAGTCACTCAGTCTGTAAACGGTACCATCTCTGTCTAGTTCTCATTCACTGCTCATGTCACCAGATCTTGTTTGTGCCTCTGAAATGCCTTTCAAATCTGTCTCCTTGTCTTCATTACCACAGCTATGGCCCTACGTCCATTCTCATCATCTTTTTCTTAGACTACAGTAATAACATTCTAATTGCTTTCTCAGCAGCCAGCCTCGTTCACGCTAATGTATTCTTCGCTTGGTTTTAGTTCTAAAACATAAATCTGGTTATGTTTCTCTACTAAAAAAAAAAAATCTTGGTTAGTTCCCTACTACCTAAAGGATGAATGACAAGCTCCTAGGCACTGCACATTAGACCCTCCACAGTCTTTTAAGTTTGTATCTTATCAAGTTCATGTCCAGTTTTTCCTCACTATGCACCCCACACTTCAGGCCCATGGGATTGTCCCCTTCTTAAGACCACCTTATTCACTGATATATTTTACTATTTAATATCTGTCCCTACCCACTTGTTTGTAAGCTCCATTAAATCAGAGGCCATCTTATTTACTATTGATCCTCAGTTCCCCAAACCATTTCTGGTATGTTGAAGGTGAATGAACACACCCACACTTCTCTGCCTTTGCTGTTCCCTTTACTTTACCTCCCCCCATTTTCTCAGTGATGAATGTCTCTTCACCTACCTTCAAGGCCTAGTTCAAATACCAATGTCTCCATCAAGCCCAACCTGCACACATCCTTCCCCAACTCAAAATGAATGACTTTCCTTCTCTGTGCTCACTCCTAAATTACTTTCTCCAAAATGCCAGTTTAGCATTTACCTCTTATACCATAATCTTGTACTTTCTGTGTCTCCTGTTTCACTAGATTTAAACTCTGAGTGGGGAGGGGAGTGAGTCTCACTCGTGTGCAGTTTGCACATTGAATAGATAGGTATTCAATAAATGTTGGAGCTGAAAGAAGATGGATTCAGACTTCTGCCTTTGGACGATGTAGTCTTGTGCCCAATTCACACAGGGATCCTCCTCTGTAGAGCATCTCTTCTGACTGTCTCTCTTGTTCACATACTGTTCTCTTTCATTGAAGCATCAAACCACAGTGTCAGAACTGGAAGGGGAACCTGAGGCCCCACTCTTGAAGTGACCTGTCCAAGGTCACACAATAAAGGTAAGAGCCAAGGCCAGGACCAGATCGGCTCTCCTTTAAGCTAGTATCTTTCCCACTTTCCATCACTTCCAACCAGTTGCCTCCCTAATGGGAGACAAGGCAAAGTATCAAGGAATGAGAGGCAATACACAGGCCAAGGGTAAGTAATGGCATGAAGTGTGTATGTGTGTGTATGTGTTTCTTATTGCCTTTTTAATCCACCCTCAGCCCACTGTGTAGTGGCACTGAGCTTGGAGAAGTGAGCAGAGAAGTCCCTGATCTTGACAGGAGCTGTGAGGAAAGAAGGCATCACTCCTGACTCTTCCCAAATCACTCACCTTCTAGAAGATGCCCAAAACTCACCCAACATCTGCTCGGACATGCTGTACCACCCCAAGGTCAAAGGTTAGCCCTGAACAAGAAACCAAACACCTTTGTAATGTCACTGTCACAAGGAACTTAGATCCCCAAACAGCATGGAAGATGACAAACCTGTGTCCCATCTCACTCCATCAGTCTGGCAGACAGTAAAATGGCAGCCTCTGACCTCTGCCCTTCCATCTATGACCTAGACAGAGAGCAAAGAATAGTTCAAAGGGGTGTCAAGTACAGCCTCCTCCAATATCAAATTAAAAAAAAAGAAAACCTACATTACCCTCAATAGACATGGTTTTATTGTAATTGCTTGAAATTTGAATAGCGTGCCATAACCATCCCCATAAATTGGACTTCTTTAGATTTATTAAGCTATTTATTGAATGGTGGGTAATAAACATTCAGGATTAACAGCTCTGCAACTGCTCTGAGCCAGTTACATACAGAGTTGCTAGACTCCCATAAAATAATTATGAATCAGTTACCATGCTGACAAACCATAATTGTCAAAAGTTCAATGCAGACTCAGGGCCTTATTTAAAAGTTTGTTCTCGTTTGCAGCTTTGAATCTCATCTTCCTGGCTCCTAGCCTTCTCTTTCTCTCCATTTTCCCCACTCCCTTTGTCTTTTTCCCATTCCCTCTTCCACCATCCCTCCTCCTTCCTTTCATGTATACTAGGTGAAGGTAGTGTGGCATGAAGGAACGAGCAGAGAGGTGGGCTCAGAAACATCTGAACTCAAGATAGGGTGCTGCCATCTGCAGCCTGGGACCCTGGACAAATCACTTCTCTTGGCTTTTACCTCTTTACATGTCATTTAGATAATGGAGGCTTACCTAGAGCATCCAGGATATGAGGCTTTGGTAACTGTTGACTTCCTTTGCTTCTCCTTCTGCTCCAGCACGGTTCATCCCAGGCATGACTACCAGGCTGGCTCCCTGGCAGCACCACCACCCCCTCTCCCTGCCCCCCGTGGTTCCTCCTATGATACAGCTCAGCAGGGCTGCCAAGACCTTCCATAATTTGATCCCCTGCCTTCTGACTTAATCACCAAATCTGACTTTTTTTTTTAAGATTTTTATTTATTTATTTGACAGAGATAGATCACAGTAGACAGAGAGGCAGGCAGAGAGAGAGAGAGGGAAGCAGGCTCCCTGCTGAGCAGAGAGCCCGATGCAGGACTCGATCCCAGGACCCTGAGATCATGACCTGAGCCGAAGGCAGCAGCTTAACCCACTGAGCCACCCAGGCTCCCCTCACCAACTCTGACTTAATCACCAACTTAAATCACTTTAGCTGGGACCTTAGTATTATCTGGATTTTAATTCAAATCCAATAAAAGTAATTTTTAAAATTGTGGCACAAACATATATAACAAAATATGCCATTTTAATCATTTCTTAAGTGTACAATTCAGTAACATTAATTACATGCATATGGTTGTACAATGTTTACCACCCTTCTTTCTGGAACTCTGTTCATCTTGCAAAACTGAAACTCTCCATCCCCAAACATTGATTGCCCCCCTCCTCCAAGCCCCGGTAACCTCCATTCTTCTTTCTGTCTCTATGAATTTGACTACTCCAGGTGCCTCCTATCAGTGGAAGAATATAGTATTTGCCCTTTTGTGACTGGAACATTTCACTTAGCATAATGTCTAAGGCTCATTCATGTAGTATGAGTCAGAATTTCCTTCCTTTGAAAGGCTGAAGAGTATTTCATTTTACATATAGAACACATTTTGTATTTTTACTTATACACTGATAGACAGTTGGGTTGCTTCCATTTTTTGATTATTATGACTGATGCTGCTATAAACATGGGTATACAAATATCTGTTTGAGGGATGCCTGGGTGGCTCAGTCAGTTACATGTCTGCCATTGCCTTGCATTGTGATCTTGGGGTCCTAAGATCAAGCCCTGCTTCGGACCCCCTGCTCAGTGGGGAGCCTGATTCTTCCTTTTTCTCTGCCCTTCCTCCCCCCATTGCTCTGCTCTCTTTCTCTCAAATAAATAAATAAAATCTTAAAAACAAAACAAATAGCTGTTTGAGTCCCTGCTTTTACTTCTTTCAAATATATGCCCAGAATGGGATTACTGCAACATATGGTAAATTTAAATTTAATTTTTTGAGGAAATGCCATACTGCTTTTTCCATAGTGGCCAAAAATATTTTTTTAAATATCTTTTCATCAGTTTTAATGATGATATACATTTTTATGAACAATTTACAAAATACAGAAATTATTATAAAAGAAAATAGAAGTTACTCATAATATCACCATTCAGAGATAAGCAATACATCATTTTGAAATAATTCTGTCTAATCTTTGTTCTCTGTAACTTTACCCTCATGGGCTTACTGATTTGATTTGTGTTTCTCAAACAGAATTACTTACCACTATCTATGCAATGATAACTTTTTCTTTTATTCCACATTATATTTTGAGCATTTACCAGTGTTGTTAGATGTTGTTGTGCATGTGTGCATTTGTGTGTGTGTCTGTGTGTGTGTGAATAGCTATACAATATTCCATTGTATAAATGTTCCATTATTTATAGGGTATAGCTAAATTGGATTAATAAAAGCATCTACTAAAATTTATTCTTGTATAAAACTTTTAGCTTTATTAAGTTATAATTGACATATAAGATTGTGAAAGTTTAAGATTTACATAGTGTTGAAATGATACACTTATATATTGTGAAATAATTACCACTGTAACATTAGTTAACACTTTAATCAACTCCCATAATTATCATTTCATTTTTGTGGCGAGAATATTTAAGATCTACCCTTCTAGGAACTTCCAAGTGTATAATACAGAATTGTTAACTATAATCACAATGCTGTATATTAGATCCCCAAAACTTATTTGGCTTATAACTTTATAACTGACCAACATTTCCCCATTTCTTCCAGCCCTCAGCCCTTGATAGCAACAATTATAGTCTCTTTTTCAATGAGTTCACCTTTTTTAGAGTCCACATTTGTCTTTCATTGACTTATTTCATTTTCCTTAATGGCCTCAAGTTTCATCCATTTTGTCACAAATGGCGGTATTTCCTTCTTTCCCATGGTGAAATAATATTCTATTTTATAAATGTGTGCATATATACAAAAGATATATGCATATATATATATAACATCTTTATCCTTTTATCCATTAATAGAAATTTGGGATGTTTCAATATCTTGGCTACTGTGAATAATGGGAATAATGGGCAGTGAACATGGGAAAGCAGATAACTCTTCAAGATCTTGATTTCTTTTGGATCTATATCCAGAAATGGGACCTCTGGATCATATGGTAATTCTCTTTATAACTTTTTAAGGAACCTCCATACTCTTTTCCATAGTGGCTGAAACAATTTACATTCTTACCAACGGTACGCATTTCCCACATCCTCACCAACACTTATCTCTTGTGTTTTTAATGATAGTCATTGTAACAAGTGTGACAGGATATCCCATTGTGGTTTGGATTTTCTTTCCCTGATGATTAGTGATATAGTACATCTTTTTATGTACCTGTTAGATGTTTTCTTTGGAAAAATATCTGTTCAGTATGTCTGCCCCTTTTTAAATTGGATTGTTTCATTTTTTACTATTGAGTTGTATAAGTTCTTTGTATATTTTGGATATTAACCCTTATCAGATATGTGATTTGCAAGTACTTTTTCCTATTTGGAAGGTTGCCTTTTTATTTTATTGTTTCTTTTGCTGCATAGAAGCTTTAGTTTGATATAATTCCATTTATTAATTTTTTGCTTTTGTCGTTTGCATTTTTGGAGTCATAGTCACATCCAAAAAAATCGTTGCTAAGTCCAATGTCAAGGATCTTTCCCCCTATATTTTCTGCTAGGACTTTTATGGTATCAATTTTCCTGTTTAAGTCTTTAATTCCATTTCTAGTTTTTGTGAATGGTGTTACCAATTTCATTCTGCATGTAGTTATTCAATTTTCCCAACACTGCTTTTTATTGAAGAGACTATCCTTTCCCCATTAAACATTCTTGGTTCCCTTGTCAAATATTAGTTGATGATATTTGCATGGTTTTATTTCTGGGCTCTGGGTTCCATTGGTCTATGTGTCTAATTTTATACCAGGACCATACTGTTTTGATTTCTATAGCTCTGTAATATGGTTTGAAATCAGGAAGTGTGATGTCTCCATCTTTGGTCTTCTTTCTCTCATGGTTCATCTCCCCCTCCAATTTCCCTCAACTCCCTTCTCCTCTCCACCTCCCCATATCCTCCGTGTTATTTGTTATGCTCCGCAAATAAGTGAAACCATATGATAGTTGACTCTCTCTGCTTGACTTATTTCACTCAGTGTAATCTCTTCCAGTCCTGTCCATGTTGCTACAAAAGTTGGGTATTCATCCTTTCTGATGGAGGCATAATACTCCATAGTGTATATGGACCACATCTTCCTTATCCATTCATCCGTTGAAGGGCATCTTGGTTCTTTCCAGTTTGGCGACTGTGGCCATTGCTGCTATAAACATTAGGGTACAGATGGCCCTTCTTTTCACCACATCTGTATCTTTGGGGTAAATACCCAGTAGAGCAATTGCAGGGTCATAGGGAATCTCTATTTTTAACTTCTTGAGGAATCTCCACACTGTTCTCCAGAGTAGCTGCACCAACTTGCATTAGGATTTCTTTGGTAATTAGGCGTCTTGTGGTTCCCTACAAATTTTAGGATTATTTTTTCTATTTCTATGAAAAATGCCAGTGGAATTTTGGCAGAGACTGCATTGAATGTATAGATGGTTTTGGATAGTATGAACATTGTAACAATATTAACTCTTCTAAGCCATAAATGTAGAATATCTTTCCATTTATTTTCTTCTTCCCCAATTTCTTTCATCAAAGTCTTCAGTATTCAGTTTTCAGTATACATATCTCACCTCCTTGTTTAAATTTATTCTTAAGTATCTTGTTGTTTTTTGATGCTTTTGTGTGAGAATGACATTGGAATTTTTAATTTCTCTTTTAGATATTTTGTTGTTAGTATAAAAATTCAACTGATTTCTATATGTTGATTTTGTATCCTGCAACTTTAGTGAATTCATTTATTCTAATACTTTTTGGGTGCAGTCTTTAGAATTTTCTACATAAGGTCCTATCCTCTGCAAAGATAATTTTATATATTTTCTGGTTGGGTGTATTTTATTTCTTTTTCTTGCCTGATTGCTCTGCCTGGGATTTCAGTGCTATGTTGAGTAGGAGTGGTGAGTGTGCACCCTTGTCTTGCTCAACACCTTAAATGAAAAGCTTTCAACATTTTACCATTGAGTATGATGTTAGCTGTCGGGTTATCATATACAGACTTTATTATTTTGAGATATGTTCCTTCTACACTCAGTTTGTGAAGGAAGAGTTTTTAACATGAGATGATGTTGTAGTTGTCAAATGCTTCTTCTGCATCTACGGAGATTATCATGTGATTTTTATCACTTATTCTCTTAATGTGTTGTATCACATTTATTGATTTACATATGTTGAAACATCCTTGTATCCCAGGGATAAATTCTACTTTATCATGATATCTGATCCTTTTAATGTGCTGTTAAATTCAGTTTGCTAATATTTTGTTGAGAATTTTCACATTTATATTCATGGGGGATATTTTCCTGTAGTTCTTTTTTTTTTCCCTGTTCTTTTTTTTTCCTTTCCTTTTCCTTTCTTTTCTCCCCCCATCCCTTTTGTATGTCCTTATGTGTCTGGCTTTGATATCAAGCTGATGCTGGCCTTAAAAAATTGGTTTGAAGTTTTCCTTCCCCTTCAGTTTTTTGAAAGTTAGAGAAGGACTGGCATTAATTCTTCTTAATGTTTGGTAGAATACACCAGTGAAATAATCTAGTCCTGGGCTTTTCTCTATTGAGAGGTTTTTAATTACTGCTTACATCTCCTTAGTCATTACTGGTTTGTACAGATTTTCTACTTCTTCGTGGTTCCCTCTTGGTAGATCGTATGCTTCTGGGAGTGTACCCATTTCTTCTAGGTTATCCAATATATGGGTATATAATTGTTCATAATAATCTCTTATGATCCTTTGTATTTTTGTGGTATCAGTTATAATGTCTCTTCTTTCACTTTTTATTTATGTGAGCTTCCTCTTTTTTTTGTAGTCTAGCTAAACCTGTGTCAACATTGCTTTTTTTTTTTTTAAACTAAATTTTAGTTTAGTTGGTCTTTTTTTTTCTGATTTCTATTTTTCTTTTCTTTCATTTCCCTCTCTTTCTTTCTTTCTTTCTTTCTTTCTTTCTTTCTTTCTTTCTTTCTTTCTCTTTCCTGCTCTAATCTTTGTTATTTTCTTCCTTCTGCTAACTTTGGGCTTAGTTTGTTCTTGTTCTAATTCTTTGAGGTGTAAAGTTAGGTTGTTTATTGTATGTAATATTGTCTTGATGAATTGACCCATCTATCATTACATAATGACTTTCTTTATCTCCTGTTATCATTTTTGGCTTAATGTTTATTTTGTCTGATAAAAATATAGCTAGCTACACCTACTCTCTTCTGATTTCCATTTGAATGGAATGTCTGTTTCCATCCTCCCACTTTGAGCCTATGTGTGTCCTTAAAGCTAAAGTGAGTCCCTTGTGGACAGCATATATTTAATCTTTTTGTTTTTTAATCCATTCAGCAGCTCTGCCTTTTTATTGGAGAATTTAACCCATTTACATTTTGATTAATTATTGATTGATAAGGATTTAATAATGCTATCATTAATTGTTTTCTCATTTTTTATAGTTCCCTTGTTCCTTTCTTCCTCTGTTGCTGCTTTCTTTTATGGGTTGATGATTTACCATAGTGGTATGCTTTGATTCCCTTCTTTTTACCTTTGGTGAATATTATGTTTTTTGTTTTGCAGTTACCATGAGCTTACATAAAACATCTTATAGACACAACAGTCTGGTTACATTGATAATGACTTTACCTCAACCCCATTAAAAACACTACATTTTTGATGTCATAATTTACCTCTTTTTATGCTGTGTATCCATTAACAAATTATTATAGATATAGATATTTTTAGTACTCCTATCCTTTAACCTTTATGCCGGAGTTAAGCAGTAAATACAGCACTTTTGTTACAGTATTAGGGTATTCTGAATTTGACTATGTACTCACCTTTATTTGTGTGTTTTATATTTTTGTAAGTTTTCATGTTACTGATTAGTGTTCTTTTCATTTTGGCTTGAAGAACTCTTTTCAGCATTTCTTGTAGCAGATTTAGATCCTTTTGTTGTTGTTGTTGTTGTCATTGCTGTCTTGGCAAGCCTTAATTCTCCTTCATTCCTAAAGATAACTTTGCCAGATAGAATTTTTTGGTTGGCAGGTGTTTTTTTCGGTTTTTGTTTTTGTTTTTCCTCTCAGAACTTTGAATATATTATCCCACTCTTTCCTAGTCTATATGGCTCCTAGTGAGGAATCCACTGATAGCCTAATGGGGCTTCCTTTGGAAGTTGCAAGCTTTTTTTTTTTTTTTTTTCTCTTCTTGCTCTAAGATTCTCTCTTTGCCCTTGATTTTTGGTGGTTTTATTATAAAGTGGCTTGGAGAGGATCTCTTTAACTTGATTTTGTTTGGTGACTTCGTAAATTTGGGTATCCAAATCTCTTCCCAGATTTGGAAAGTTTTCAGCCATCATTTCTACAAATAAGCTTTCTGTCTCTTCCTCCCTCTCTTCTTTTTAATAGAACTCTAACAATTTGCAAATTGGTTCATCTGAAGGTGTCCTACGTATCATAGAGACTTATATTACTCTTTTTCATTCTTTTTCCTTGGTTCCCCTTGGACTGGATCATTGCAAAGTCCTTGTCTTCTAGCTCACAGATTCTTTATTAGGCTTGATCTATTCTTCTGTTGGTGCTCTCTATCATACTTTCACAGCATCCATTGTATTCTTTTGCTCCAGAATTTCTGTTTGGTCCTCTTCTGTGATTTCCATCTCTTTGCTAAACTTCTCATTTTGTTTGTTTATTGTTTTCCTGATAATTGTTGAATTGTATTTCTTTGTTTCTTATAGATCATTGAGTTTCTTTAAAATAGCTCTTTTGAATTCTTTATCAGTTAAATCACAAATCTCTATGTCTTAAGCTAGGTTACTGAAATATTATTTTGATCTTTTGGTAGAATCACATATCCTTGAGTTTTCATGTTCCTTGAAATTTTGCATTGCTGCCTTCACATTCGAAGTAGTTTTCACTTCCTCCAGTCTTCACTAACTGTGCTCTCCAGTACATCTAAACATTTTCTTTCTCTCTCTCTCTTTCTTTCTTTCTTCCCTCCCTTCCTCCATCCCTCCCTCCCTCTCTTCCTCTCTCTTCCTTCTCTCTTTCTTTCTTCCTCTCCTCTCTGCTCCTCTCTTCTCCTTTCCTTTCTCCAGTAGTGTCCTGGAGCTTCTCTTCTGGAAACTTGGACTCCCACAAAGACTGTCTTGTCAGTGGATGATTATCTGAGAGAGTGTTTACCAGGTTTCCAGGAGTTCCCAGACAGCAGCTGGGAGGGACTGGAGCCAGTTCATGAGCCACTGAATGTATCACAGCCAGGACCAATATCTGCATGGATATTACCTAATGTATAATGCACCTGTGGGCAAGACTCTTCCTAGATTTCTTTGTGTATCTGCTGGGTCCCATAGCTCCCACAAGGCTATCTTTGTCCCTGGATGGATGCTGAATTATTTTTGTCTGGAGTGGGGACAAAAATGAGAGACATCTATTCTACCATGATGCAAAACAATGTTCTCTTTCACAGACTTTCCACTTAAGGGATTATACACATATGAACAACCCAAACACCTGGGATCATCACAAAGAAGATAATATAACAGTTGGAAAGGGATTACCTACAAGTTAACCAGTGCTATATCTTAAGTATCTACATATTTCTGTCCCAAGGTCCCAACTAGATTAAAAAACACATTTTTTAAGACAATGTACAGAAATTAAACATTGCACATTGGGAAATCTGCAAGCTTCCAACCAGCACCCAAATTCAGTCTAGCAATATTTTACCATATCTTATAAAATGAGATAAAACCAAATATTATAAAATAAAAAAGAAATGATTAAAAATTTAAAAGTATAGTTTCTCTCCAAAAGTTTAAATCAATAGATCACAGCTCTTTGAGCTGTCATGCTTATACTCAGTTCCTCACTTTTTTTTAAACAGAAAAAATCCTTGATATTAAACCTTCAAGAAGCTTCATTCTCACATAAAATTTTGAGTCCAAGAGAAATCCCTTTCATCTTATAGTCCATAGCAAATTTTATCCCAGTATCAACCAGGAAAAACCACACCTGTAAATTATACAGGTCCCTGAGTGGTCAAGATCAAACTGTTTGAAGGTCGTGCTGTGACCAATCTGATTAATTGAGGAGGGATTTTTTTTTTAACCTAAATGGTAAATCAGCCTCAAAAAGAAATCCATCTTTACTGTTTACCTAAGTATTTCTCAGAAATAAGGTGCATCTGTTTTCATGATCTTGTTTGCATAGTAAGATTAATCTCTTGACACATTTTGCTTTTGATAGTGAATTTCTTGGGAAAGGGTGTTTTATTTACTTATAATTCTTTGTCTGGACTTGTAGCTTGGAAAACAGAAACACCGTATCTATTAACAAGAAATGAGGAAGTGGTGAACAGGGTAGTGAAGGGAAGGTCCAGGTTATAGTATTTGATGACATATCCCAGAGGCAAAATGCTCCTGTAGGGGAAAGTTCGGCAGAGGTCATGAAATCCTGTGAGGTCAGAACTGGAAAGAGTTCTGGATCCTGGAGGCCAGGGTTTCTCAGATATATTCCCTCAGGCCCTTCTGAGGTGCTTCAGGGGCCTCGCAGAAGGGGTGAAATTTATTTGGAAACCCAAATACATAAATTCTACAGTTCCATGAGGACAGCCTCTGTGTGTGTGTGTGTGTGTGTGAGAGAGAGAGAGAGAGAGAGAAAACTGAGTACTCTGTGTACCTCATACAAGTGAAATCATATTGTATTTGTTTGTTTTTAAACATTTTATTTATTTATTTGACAGAGAGAGACACAGCAAGAGAGGGAGCACAAGCAAGGGGAGTGGGAGAGGGAGAAACAGGCTTTACTCAGAACAGGGAGCCCGATGCAGGCTTCAATCCCAGGACCTCAGGACCCCAGGACCCGAGATCATGACCTGAGCCAAAGGCAGATGCCTAATGACTGAGCCGCCCAGGTGCCCCTGCATTTGTTGTTTTAGGACTGGCTTATTTCATTTAGCATAATGTCTCTAAAAGGTTCATCTATATTGTAGCCTATGTCAAAATTTCCTTCCTTTTGAAGACTAAAGAATACTATGTTGTGTGTATATACCACACTTTTAAGATCCATTCACTCATTATTGGACATTTGTGTTATTTCCTTCTTTGGCTCCAGTGGATAAGCTGCTGTGAACAAATATCCATCTGAGTCCTTGGTTTCACTTCTTTTGGATCTCCATCCAGAAGTAGAATCCCTAGATCATGTGATAATTCTGTATTTAATTTTTCGAGGAACAGCTTTCCACAGTGTCTTCTGTACTGTTTTCCATGGTGGCTGCACCATTTCCATTCCCACCAGCAGTGTATGAGGCTTCTGATTTTTCTAAACCATTGCCAATGCATGTTATGTTCCTTTTTTATATATAATAGTAACTGGAATGCGTGTGAAGTGGTATCTCATTGTGGTTTTGATTTCCATTTCCCTGAAGACTAATGATGTTGAGTATCTTTTCTTATGCTTATTAGCCATTAATATATCTTCTTTGGAGAAATAGCTATTCAAGTCTTTTGCCCACTTTTTAAACAGAGCAATTCATTTTTTTTAAATTATTGACTTTTATTTATTTGGGCTTCCAATTAAAATTTGAAGAAACAATTCCAATTTTTTTGAAGAAAAAGTATATTCAGAATGACTAATCTATTCCATCTTCCCTTGCACAGGCCAGGACTCTTCAGGTGGGTTCATATGTCAACTTTCAGAGTTTTGCTTTGCCTTACATACTTCTGTAAAGACCATCTCTCCAAAGAAGGTCACGTTCTGAGGTACTGGGGGTAACGACTCCAACATATGTTATTCTGGGGCAGATAATTCAACTCACAACACATTCCAAAAGCTATAGCAGAATGTTGGTCTTCGTTCAGACAGAGGTCACTCCAGGCTCATTATTAACCTCTCTGCGGCTCAACTTCTCCCCTGCAATGGGCAAGACAAGATGATCTTAAGATCATCTTTCGGGTCTAAAATCTCTCTTCCCTTTCATCAATACCTAACTATTTGGTGTCCATTTCCCAGATGCCTTGCTCTTTGCTAAGGATTCTCTCAATAATGGGTTAAACATTTGAAAACACTTGAAACCAGTGAAATGACACCTCCCCCAAAGGTCCCAGGCTCACAGTGTTGCCAAGTGAACTGGGGAGACCTCGGGCCCTGAAGCCTCAATCCAGCCTGTCGCAAGGATGTCATCAAAGGCTCTTAGTTTCATTTTGAGAAAGAATTCAAAAACAGACAAAGCACAGTGAGTGAGAAGTAGAAGCCAGAAAGTTTATTTCAGTGAAAGTACACTCTTGAGATGTGAGAGTGGGTGAGGGGGGTGGGGAGAGAGAGAGAAAGGGGGTGGGGGAGTGCTATGTGCACCAGGGTTCAGGGTTCTATCTGGTCTCTACAAAGTATTGACATCTGTTCCACAAGAGGGTGGAATATTCATTGGTTGCTGTAGGGATTTCTTGGAAGCAGGATTTCATGCCTTTTCTTCCTTATTTGGTCAAGGGTTTCCTGTCATGGCACCCACCATCTTGGGCCTGTCTGGTTTGATCTGGCATCCTGTGTCTTTGTTTGTGTGGGCTGCCAGAATAGGCTTCTAACTTCCCCAATAGCCAGCCATGACTTCCTCTTTGCTGGCCTCCAAGTATCCTGGCAGTGGGCCATCAGAAGGCGGGTATATTCTGAGGACAGATGGGACCTACCAGGATCCATCCAAGCCCCATTTCCATCATCTTGGGACTCCACATACCACTCAGGGCTACTCAAGCTTCCCATCTCCTCACACAACTGGAATACCAGCCTTTTCACCCCAATCCTGGTACCCAAGTCACAATAGCCCCTTCAGTCTTACCAGGAGAGCTGCTCATGCAGAACTACAAATACTGTCCTTGGTGACAGAATTATCCAGTGACAGCAGGGAAACACACCCACACAGCAGGCAGCCTGCAGCTGACAAGTCTCCCCCAAAACACCCAGGAGCCCAGCTCACAAGTGCTTATAGCACCAGTGTCTGCTTTGCTAACTCTCCTCACACAGACATCTTGAGCTCTGGGGAAGTGAGATGGACAGGACCATGGCGGCCTGTGGGAAAAGCTGGTGGGAAACACTGGCATGTGCCTTCCCCCCCGGTGGGAGCACATGATCCATTTTCTTTTTCCTTTTCTTTCTCCACCCACAGCTCCTCATGGGGAAAAAAAAATGTAAACTTTAGAAACATGTAAAGAAGGCGTGAATATAATCAGCCACAGTCTTACCATACAGAGACATTGTGACATCTTGACGTTTTTGCTTCCATTTTTGAACCCCCCATTGTAAAACATAGTTGAAATCATATAGAGCATATTAAGTCCCAGTTTTTATTCGATAGTCTCACAGCATTTTGCTAACACTGGTTATGAGTCAGCTTCATAACGAATATCACTTGGGAGATCGGTAACCCCACTGATGAAGCAGAAATTCAGTGCGTGTTAGTTCTTCGGCCCCATTGGTGGTTGTCTTTCACGTTGACTTTAAGATTTCTTCCTGAGCGGGGAGGGGGGTCTTGTTTACCATTACAACCCTCCCTGCAGATGGCAAGCCCTCCTGGCAGGCCACCAATTAAAGAAAAACTGGGCAAGGCATTTGTTGGTACTTCAACGAGAAAAGAGGAGGTTGGAGAATTGAGCAAGTCTGGGTCCAAGTATGGGGCAACCGCCCCTACCCCCCCACCAGGAACAGCATCAGAGATGTCTCAGTATCCAGTATCTTAGCTACCAGCACGAGCAGCATGAACTGGGGACAAGTCTTGTCCTCAGTGTCCTGTAGGGTCATGGATGGCGAGAGGCAGCCCAGGTGGGCAAGGACCAGCTCACACAAACTTCACTGCCCCAGCCGCTGCCCACCCATTGCATTTAGTGCTTAGTGACTCTGCAAGGTACTTCTTGATCAGCCCCATTGCAAGGACCATTTAATGGAGGGCTAGATATGTTTTTTTTTAAATATTTTTTTATTTCTTTTCAGCGTAACAGAATTCATAGTTTTACAGCACACCCAGTGCTCAGTGCAATGTGTGCCCTCCATAATACCCACCACCAGGCTCCCCCAACCTCCCACCCCCCCGCCCCTTCAAAACCCTCAGGTTATTTTTCAGAGTCCATAGTCTCTCATGGTTCATCTGGAGGCCTAGATATGTTAACAACTTGCCTAAATTAAGTAAGGGGTCAAGCTGGGATTCTAATCCCAATCTGGAGGTTTTTACACCACAAACATTGTTGCCTCTTGAGGCCACTGAGAAGGCTCCCTTCCTCATGCACACTAATAAGATATTCATTTCTACTGAAAATCTTCTCTCAGAAAATAAAGACCCCAAGTATGGTTGGTATAGTGGGTGAAGTAGTGTGACAGGTGGATCCTGGCTCGGGACTGGGACAGGCAGTGTCCCGACTCCACTGACAGCCGCCTGCTGGCACGTTGAGAGCCAGTGGTTCTGCCAAGTAGGGAGACTCCAGGCATTGTCCTGAACTGCCCTTGACTGAGGAAGAGTCACCCCACCCAAGGGCATGCCGCCTCCCCCAAGACAGCCTGCATCCAGTGACTCGTCCATGTGGGGGATGTAAAAGGCTTGCCTTCATCCCTTAAAGTGGAACAATTCTGAAGGTCCACCCAGAGTCTAGACAAGCCACGGGGGTCCGCTGAGATCTTTGTTGCAACAACCAACATCCGGGTCCTTCTGCCTAGCACCTCCCTCTTCCTTCATTGCCCTACAGGCACTGATCCAACAATGCTCCCCAGTAAAGCTTCTGCACATGAATCTTCTTCTCAGAGTCTGTTTCACAAGGAACTTGCCCTAAGACTTTAGAGCACTAATCATTTGCATGCTATGAATGAAGGGGATACAGAAATACACAGTTTCCTTCCACAGCTCCTGAAAACTAACATACTCCCCTAATATACTGAGGGAAGAGGGTCTTCTCTGCAAGAGAGGGCTGGGGTAGGGGGATGGAGCTCTCTGAGATACAGCAGGCTGGGTGGGGTGGCCTAGCTGGGGCCTTTCGGCAGACGGAGGGCAGGGTGTGTGCAATGAACAATTGGAAATGACCCCACCCATGAAGGAGGCAGGAGAGAGGGACCCAGCCAGTGAGAAAGAGATTAAACCCATGGTTCTCCATCAGGCTACACATCCCAACTGCTCAAGGATCTTTTTAAATATATTCCTACCAGGAGCGCCCTCACTCAGCCCCAGGTGTCTGACTTGGGACTGACTTGGCTCATCTGGGGGAGGATATTTTTTAAAAATCTCCCCAGGTGATTCTCATGCACAGCCAGGATTGAGACTCATCTGGCGAACAGAGGTGGGCAGCGGTGACCTCTGAAATCTACAAGTTGACTCTGACCACTGGTATAAGGGCCCTGACTTACCACTAGGATCCCCTCCAGGGCTCCTGGCATGCTCACAGAGGCAGCCCTACCTCCTGACCCTGTGAAGGCCCGACGACCCTCTGACAGCACCAGCGTCCACGAGGGGTGGGGGCTGCCTTTTCTAAGCAGTGGGCCAGCGGCAACCAGGGCTACGGAATCCGTCCTCAAAGCAGTTTCCTGGGATGCCTGTTAATCTGCGGATTCTCACACCCCACCCCAAACCTCCCAATGGAAATCTCTCCATTTTGTAACAACCCCCTTCCCCAGTGAATCTTCTGTATCTAAGTTTGAGAACTGCTGCCAAGAGCTCCCTGCCCAAGAGAGCCTTCTCTCAAATCTCATATCCCAGTTCACGGTGCGAAATTTTGTTTTCTGTGCAGATAAGGAAGCCTCCCCACTCCTTCCCAGTGCACGCTTGGATGGGAGTCAGTTCAAGTTCCCCCGGTGAGCCGAGCTGATCAGCTTGCTAATGAGGAGTAGAGTGGGTGAATCCTCTTTCCCAGATTCTTTCTGGTTAGGTTTTTTTTTTTTTTCTTTTAGCACCAATAGTAAACATCGCTACATTGCTTGTGAGTCGTCCCCAATATTTTTTTTTGCACTGTTCAATTGAATTGACAGTTTTGCATAATAAAAGGTTAACATGATGAGCAAACAAGAAATGAATGAAGCTTGATTGTTCAGACGCAGAATTTGCAACGGAGCACACTGTACTTATATTCATGCTCTGTCCATTGTCCAATGATTTTCCTCTCTAGACGGAAATATGGCTCTAGGATGGATAAAAATAGATATTAATAGGCTTGTACACAACCTCCCAGCAGCATTGCCTTATCAAGGAGGATGACTATTTCTCTGACCTCCTGTCTTGGCATTCTGTGATCATAACTGGCATATCTTGATTCCTCATCTGCGGGAGTGCTTGGCGGTTTTAACTTCCTCATTTCATTACTTTACGATGGTGCCAGAATCCATATTAATGAAATTATTTTGATTATCTTTCATAGATAGTGTGTCAGTGGGCAGTTAGCAGCCCCGTCAAGGACTCCACGAGGATCCTGGACGGCTTCAGGTCCCAGGATCTCCCCCTTCCTCTTTTCTCTAAGGCCCCTGCCTAATTTCCTCTTTCCTTCTGGGATTCATTTATCTGCCCTGTTGTAGTATTTTTGTCACACCCAAGACTGGCCTAGATGGAGACAGTCTCTTTGGGACATCCCCTTCCTTTGGTCTCCCCAGCTGAGCTTAATTAGTTTTCTTGTTCACTATGTTGGGGGACAGATGGAGAAGCCCAGAAATCCACAGGAAGAAGCTCTACTGGTTTAACTGGTTCTCCAAGAACATTTTCTTGAGGGTCCTAGGGTCTCTCCCACCAAGAGGGACAGGAGACCTCTTTTCAAGGCAACTGACTCAAAACAAAGAGCCCGATGGAAATTGGTGATTTAGATCCGGTTGAGTCTCAGTCCCTGCAAGAACTTACTGGTAGGTGCTTTGTTCCGGGCACACCTACTCTTCTTCTCAACGTCTGTCACCCCAGAGAGCAGTCACAGACTTTCCTGGGCAAGGGGAAGATTTCCCCACCCATTCACCAAATGCCCTTCCCCTGTCTTCAAGCCATTCTGCATTAACTTTGCACGCATTATTTGCACTTGTCCCCACTCCATTTCATTTTAATTTCCTTTTGGGAAGAAGGATGGGTTTTCCGCAGGACCCCAGCTTAGCTAAAGAATGAAAGTGAGCAATACGGCTTATTCCAACCCTCCCTCGCTCACCCACATGCATTGGCTTGCCTAAGCCTTCTTGCCTCAAATTCCTGAGAACTTGTTTACTGGAGATGCAGTCAAAGAAGGAAGCAGCAATGACCTATCTCCTGTCCCCTCGCTACGTGTTGTCCCAGGACAGTCCTGCTCTGTGCCTCCTCCTCGGGCTGCAGTGACAGTGACCACCCTCTGACTGTGCTTTCCCAGCCCCGGGTGTCCACCCAAGGAGCTCACCCTGAGGGATGCTAGAACATTGAAAGGGGCAGAGCAAGTGCCCAACAATGACGAAGAGGCCCATCTCCCAAGGTGTTGCCTTCCTGCTCCTTCAACACAAGCAGGGCTTGGGTCTCCCCAGGCCCTCTGCAGCACATCAGAAGGCAGGGAAGGGGGTGGTTTTTTCCAGCGCGCCCATGAGTAAAGTAAGGATTCTCCATCAGCAGCAGAGCTCGGCTCTCCTTGGCCAAATGAATCTGTCTCTTTCTGTTCAGCAACATGCGGCCACACACACGTATCCTGCCAGTCTCTGTTGTTCTCTTTAGGCAATACTTAGAGTACGCAGGCAGGCTGACTTGCTACTAAGACAGAACTTGACCAAACACATGAGAATGACTTCCTTTTCCCTCTCTGGACCTTCTCTTTGTCCGAGCTGGCTTTCCCTTTCTGGCCTGGGTTAACACCTTTGTCCTGCCCACACGTGTCCATGGTTTCCAGCCGAGAAGCCCCAGCTCTCTTCTCACCTGGCTTTCCTCAACGTCCGCCAGCCACATACTATGTCTGGTTTTACTAACTGGTAGCCGCCACTTACTGAGTTGTTCCTGGGTACCAAGCTTAGCATGAAGCAACTGAATGGCCTTTGCTTTTTTCCATGCTCATGATGGCTGCTGAGTTAGAGTCTATTGCTGTCATTTGAGGGTTGAGGAAGTGGACTTGGGGTTAAGTAGCTTGTCCAAAATTCCACCATAAATAAGTGATTGGGCCCAGACATTATGATTTGGAAGCTCGAGTGTGTAGGATGCTTTTCTTGAAGATAATGCTGGATCTGTCACCTACTGCTCAAATCCTGAGAACATGACTAGGGCAGGTCATAATCCACCCAGAATACAGTCCATAGTCTAGCAAACTCGAGCTAGGTGAGCCTCTGGCCCCTGCATACTTTTTGGCACTAACAAAAACCAACTCTCGGGGTGGCTGGGTGGCTGGCTCAGTCAGTAAGCAACTGCCTTCATCTCGGGTCATGATCCTGGAGTCCCAGGATCGAGTCCCTAAGCAGGGTCCCTGTTTGGTGGGGAGTCTGCTTCTCCCTCTGACACTACCCCCTCTCATGTTCTCTCTCTCTCTCTCTTTCTCAAAGAAAAAAAACTAAACCTTCAAAAAAACTCAACTCACTTTGCTGACTCGGTTTTTTCCACACACAGAGGAATGTAAAAATAATGAAATCGGTCAGATGATCTTTTAACTATATGGCAAGCACTCTGAGTACCTGTCTGCCTTGTCACAACAGTCCCCTGTCCTATTTTTCAGGGACATTTGATTTAATCCCCTGAATCAACACTGGGACAGTTTACCTTGGGGACATCCTGGAGGATGGTTATGGGAAAGGGGTGCAAAGGGGGCTTTGGGGTACTGGTAGTGACCCGTCTCTTCATCTAGGTCCCGGGAACCTGGATTTCATGGCCTGAAATAATCATCAAGCCGTCCCCTGGGGTTTGTACTTTCTCACCACTCTGACCCCTGCCTGGAACCACCTCCACCACTCTTCTTTCTTGGTAAGGTTCTCTTCCATCCGTCCCTCCTTAGGGGCCTCCCGTGACTCCTCAGTCAAGATGAGGTGTCCCTGCTTTAGGTGCTCATAGACGTGTATTGCCCCCCGCCCCAGCTCTGATCATAAGTAAAATCCTCCGGCTGCTTCTGTCGATGCTGGCTTCCTGTGTGTCTCTCTTGCTAGACTCCAGGCAGCCGGGCCTTGCTGTGTCTCCTGGGCCTGGCACAGGTGGCTGTCATGAAGGAATTTGTAAAGGAATGATGGCGGGAGAGGGAGGGAAGCAGGCAGAGAGCGAGACTAGAGGGGAGGAGGGAACAAAGTGAGAGGAAGGAGAAGCAGCAGCAGGGAGAGCTGCATCTCCCAGGATCTGGAGTCTTGGGGCATGGCTAGAGGTGGACAGGGGGGAACCCTCGGGAGCGTGTACTTGAACGGATGAAGACCCGCCTGCAGAAGAAGTCACCCCGAAGGCAGACTCAGTGGGGGCAACACTGGCTCCGGGACTGCAGCCTGGGTTCACAAAGGGAGGGTGGAGACCCCGAGTCCAGCCTGGCTCCGGGCTTCTCTGGGCTCAGAGGAGGTGACACACTAGAGTAATCCACCAAGTCTTCAGGACACTGAGAGCTAGGGGTGTCAGCTACGAGGGTGCGGACGGCAGCCTCAGGGATGGCCGTGATGCTGGCCGAGGAGGGGTGGGCGACCGCAGCCTGAGCATGAGCGACCACAGCAGGGTCTGCACACTGGACGTGATGCCGGAGGCCTGGGTGAGCCATCACATGCCCCGAAGGCAGGCCTGACTTGGTGGAAGAGGAGGGTCGTATTTGGGAACCAGAGGCCTGCATCTCGGGGCAGATGCGAACTGCCCAGGCTCGGGGCACGCCACACTGCCCCTTCTGACCTGGAGGAAGACCAGCCAGAAAATTAGGAGAGAGGTCACCCAGTTTATAGCCCCAGGCTGGATTTCTCTGGAACACACACCCCCCTGAGGGTCCCCTTCTAAAGAGCACATATGAATGAGGAGAGAGAACACCAAAGACCCAGTGAACCCCCAAAAGAAAACAAGCCCTTGGACTTGAAACAAGTCTTTCCAGAGGCCCCCACTTCATCCACAGTGACTTGTGTGACTTCCAGCACCAAGAACATGCCTTTGGGAGATAGTCCCCATGACTTTTTAAAAGATTTTTGTTTATTTGTCAGAGAGAGAGAGAGCATAAGCGGGGGGAGGAGGAGGAGGCTCCCCGCTGAGCAGGGAGCCGGATGCGGGGCTCCATCCCAGGACCCTCAGATCATGACCTGAGCCGAAGGCAGACGCTTAACCAACCCAGGCATCCTGAGACAGTTCCCTCTTTTAACTCAGTAAAAAAAAAATTTCCCCCTTTTAACTCAGTATCCCCAAAACTTGCTCTGGGGCAACAGTTCCTGCTCTAAGAGGAAAAAAAAATATTTGATGACATAGAAGACAAAATCATCATCAGTAAGCAGAAAAACTCCCTGTGAGTTTTCTTTAGGGACTCTCAAGACACACTGACATGGGTAGGACCTTCTAAAGCATTTTCACACCATGTTTTTCTGAAACTCTGGCTTTCGAATGTTTTGGATTGCCTGCCCTGTTAGTAGAATCACACACCACCAAGAGAGGTCTATTTATTCATTAATTGTATTCACACAACAGTGTGTTTACTGCTGACTGTATTTACAGTGAAAGTTCCAGCAGCATGTGTCCCCTGGTGTGCAGGAGTTACAGTAAATAAATAGGAGGGAAGACCAGGCAAGCCTCATAACACTCCTATCACACAGTCAACCACGACTCGGAGGCAAAGGGACTGGCCCAAGTCAGACAGTGAGGAACTGGGGAAGTGAAATAAGAGCCCACTTCCAATGGTTGAGGGACCCCTCCTCTCCACCTGGTGGCCTACCTGGGGCACCATCTCAGCCACACGTGGCACGCGCTGCAATTCTTCCTTCTCCGTTCCAGATCCATCTTTTCCCAGCTATCCCAGCAAGGATGCATCCAGTCACATCAGTTCCTGGCGATTTCCACATTTTTCTTCTTGCTTTCCCTATTTTATCATTCTCACCTGGAGCCCAGAGTGAGCCCTGCTGTTGGGGGGGAGGGCGGGGCAGGGGTGCGGTGTTCTCCTCTCTTTCTCCCAGATCCATTAAGTGGCTAGGATGCAGACCTTGCCCCCCATTAGGGGGGATCACCAAGCCCAGGGGTTAATGTGTTCCTCCAACTGCTTGCTGAAAGTAAATGTTCTCTCCAGCAGAAGGCGCATGTGATGTGGCTTACTTTGAGGGGCTCCTCTTGATATGCAACATCTGGCCACTGCCCTTCCCTGTCCAAGAAGGCTGAGAGAGCTTCTGTAGAAGCACGTATTCCCCGTTCCTGATTCCCGGTATAAACACTTGCAAACAATGAAAAAACCACAGTGCAGGCAGCTGCTCAGCTGGGGGTTCCAGGAAGTGAGCTGAGACTAGGAGGGGACTGGAAGACAGTTGCAGTGGAACACAGTACCCTCCCTCCGGAGGCCCCGAGGTCTGGTCCAGGAGTCACTGTTTAACTAAGATGGGGCACTCCCCAATGAGCACATATAAGGAGGAGCCTACTTCGGGAAGAAACCCGGACTCTGGACTCTACCAACATTGCCAGTCTGCGTGTTCCCTGGAGACGCGACCCTTGTCTACCACAGCCACTTTCCCTCCCACAAATCTGCTGCTGCTGAGTGTGGGGGACCTGGCCAGCCGTCCCCTGGCTCCTGCGGGGATCCTGCTGCCATCAGCTACACCCTTTAGTGAGCAGGTAGGATGTGTGTGGTGACCTTGACCTCCCTGGGCTTTGGACCAAGGTAGTGGTCCAAACTTCAGTGAGCAAACGAATTCCCCCAAAGAGCGTCTTAATTACGTAGATTCTACATTTCCCCACCAGAGAGGTGTCTGAGGAAGCTCCAAAAACCCAGGACTTCTGGCCCAAAGGGTCCAAGGTTAGGCTTGAAGGAAAGCTAGAGCAAAGGATGAGTTGCCTCGCTGAAAGAAGATCACTCACGCTTGGCTTATGTCCCCTAACAGCGAGTCACCTTAGCTTTTGTGCTCCAAGTCCCAACCTCAAGGGCTACGCTGACCATAAGGGACACCCCGATGGGAGGAGTCCTGTCTCCTTGCTCACCCATGTCCAATTTCTGACACGTAGTACATGTTTCATATTTGCTGAAGGAAGGAACAGGGCTCAGGGCTTGCCTTTTGTTTTCAAATGATCTAGCTTCAAAATTATGGGAACAAAGTTGAGAAATCTGGGTTAACCACAACACTGGTCATCGCGTCAGAGATCGAGGCGGCTCCACTGACCCTAGAGCTGTGGACAGTCGATGCCTGTGCCTCTTGGGCTGCTCAGGCCGGGTCCTCCTGGAGATGTGATTCTGTGCTTAGGGAGATAGCTCTCGCTGCTTGGCTTGAACCCAAGCTAACCAGGCTAGAGTAAGTGCAGACATTTTTCCTCTGCAGTTAGAGTGGGGTTATGACCTGGGATGGAAATCAAACTTTGCTGACCCCCAGGTGGCATAAACAGAGTGATTCAGCAGATCTTCTTGAATGGTTCCACCTGTCCCACCCGCCTGTCCCGGCTAGACCTGAACCCTTTCTTTCTTTCTTTCTTTTCTATTTTTGCTGGGTGATAGCTTCAGGAGGACTCCATATTCAGCAGATGAGAGTCTAACCCCCCACAGGTGTTTGTGCCTCCTACGGTCCCCTCCCTCCGAGGACAGTCCTAATGCAGATTCTCCTAGGAAGGCTCTGAGAAGGGCCAAAACAGAGAAACTGGTCAAACTGAGCAGGCCATCGATTCCTGTCCCCAGCGCCTGGCTGGGAGCGAGGCTTCAGGCCCTGGCCATCCTGGGTTCCAGCTGGCTTCTGTCTTGGTCCTCGAATTCTCAGGGGACTCTTCTCTACCATGCACTGCTTTTTGCTTTGCACAAACCTTTTTGAAGAAAGAATTCTGTGATCTAATGCAAAGGCTGTGCACACTCACCAGTCTGCAAAGCTGGTCCCCCCAATAAGCAACCAGGAGAGCATGGCCAGGCCTAATTTCGTCATTTTAATAATTAAGTTAGTTGAACAAGGTGATCCTGAAGGGGGTCTTCCAGCTCCTTGGGAACGGAGCCCTTCCTGCTGAAAGGCAGCTGAGGGTCGTCTTGTCCTGCTCAGAGGCCATCTAGTTAGCTGATAAACAAATGCCAGTTTTTGTTTGTTTGTTTGTTTTTTTAGTTTATTCATTTGTCAGAGAGAGAGGGAGAGAGAGAGAGCAAGCGAGCACAGGCAGACAGAGTGGCAGGCAGAGGCAGAGGGAGAAGCAGGCTCCCCACCGAGCAAGGAGCCCGATGTGGGACTCGATCCCAGGACGCTGGGATCACGACCCAAGCCGAAGGCAGCCGCTTAACCAACTGAGCCACCCAGGTGTCCTCAAATGCCAGTTTTTAAGAGCTGGTATAGGGGTGGGGCAATGAAGGCTGGTCCCGAGGCAGCCGCCTCTGCAGGAGGAGTCGTAGGGAGGATGCTTCGCGTCCTGTACTGAGTGTGGGGTGACACGGGAGGGGCTGCCTCTCGGCCTCTGCGCTCTGGGATTCACATTCTCTCGCTGCTAAGTAGCCACAAGGTTTGGTTTGGTTTGTTTCTCTCTGAAGCGATGGTCCCTTGGGCAATACTCTGCCTTCCGTTCCCCGGCTGGGTCAGCCCTGCTGGCCCGCCTCCCATAGCTATCGATCAGGCCTGACCAGGACCTCCCAAAGCTCCAAGATTGGAGCCGGACCCCCCGAGGGCTGTCTCCATCGGGAATGACCACACAGCTGCTTCAGAAGACTCGGCCAGTGACCTCCACCGCTGGGCACAGGGGAGGTCCTAGGACCACTTCCTTGTTTCTCCTCACCAAACACCACGTCTTGTCCCCAGTCTAATCCTTACCCAGAAGTGGCTTCTAACCAGTAAGCTACATTGTTCTGTTCCATCTCCCAAATGCCCAGCATCCTCTTAAGTACTAAAGAAGCTTTTAGATGGCCTCACCTTGGGGAGAAACTGGGCAGAGGCCTTGAGGATGGGCTGGCTCCCGGGCCTCTGGACCGCCGGCCGCCTCGGGTATAACCCTTCAACTCCGAGGCCATTCTGAGCCCTGCCGTCTGCCTCTGACACTGTCTGCAAACCCTGCCTTCTTTCTGGAACAACGTCACTTTCTCCAGATGGGCACAGGCCTCCCCACCCCGACCCCCCCACCCCTTCACCCCACCCCCCACTCCCTTGGGGCCTCGCCTGTTCTGACACCTAGCCCAGGCAGCAGGGGGCGGCGGAGGCTTCCTGGGGCGGCATCTCCTCCTGGCTCAAGCTGAGGGTCTGCAGGCACCGTCCCTCTCCCTCCTGGCCTGCCCTTCCCACCAGGCCTCTTCATACCCCTCGAAGGCAGACTCCTAGACCCTCTGCTCCCCTTTCTCCAGTCTCCTCTGCCTATCGCAGCCCTCCTCACATGC
>PISX010021814.1:0-32746 GCA_004024625.1 Mellivora capensis
ATTATGTTGAGTGAAATAAGTCAAGCAGAGAGAGTCAATTATCATATGGTTTCACTTATTTGCGGAGCATAACAAATAACACGGAGGACATGGGGAGATGGAGAGGAGAAGGGAGTTGAGGGAAATTGGGGGGGAGATGAACCATGAGAGACTATGGACTCTGAAAAACAACCTGAGGGTTTTGAAGGGGCGGGGGGTGAGAGGTTGGGGGAGCCTGGTGGTGGGTATAGTGGAGGGCACGCATTGCATGGAGCACTGGGTGTGGTGTAAAACTATGAATTCTGTTACGCTGAAAAGAAATTAAAAAAAAAAAAAGAAGTATACTATAAAAGTGGGCTCTACTGGAAAGTTCTACAGACCGTAAGAGAGAATTTTCTATGCATATTAGCTTACTAAGCATTCTGGGAGATCCTGTGGTAAGGAATCTAATTTTATTTATCAAAGTACTTCCCAAACATTTGCCCACAGAAATCACTCTTCTTTCTTTTTTCAGAATTATTTTAACTTCCCTTCACACACCAATGTTCTATGGAATATGGTTTCAAAAAGGAACACTTAAAATAAAATCCCAAAAGCTAATGGTGGCATAAGGATATCACAAAAGAGGAAAAAAGTGTTCTAGGCATAGGGTCAATATTTTCAAAAATTTAGGGGACAGGAGTGGAACAACATAACTGAAGGTCGGCTGGTGTGAGGTAGACCAGATCAAGAAGCGCTAGAGAATCTAGGATGCAGTGTCTCATCAGACAAGTGGGCCAGGAGCTCTGGGACTGTTCTAGGTTAGACATTGGATGGAAGCCTGGGTAAGGAATAGATTAGTCTCAGGAAGATTCCATGGAGGTACAGGTGAGGGTCAAAAGATAAGACCCCAAGCATCCGAGGCATTCAGGAGTAGGCTGGAAGCAGAGATGGAGGTTGATGGTCATCAGGAAAAGAGAAGTCTTACAAAGCACCAATTTTCATAGGGAACTAGGCCAAGGGCCAGAAATTTAAGTCTAATTGCCCTATTGAGTAAGGTGGGACTCCAACCCCAGAGACGGTCAGGTCCCAAGTCAAGAATGTCGATGAAAAGGAACAAGTTAGGGCTAATGACTATAAGTATCATGTACCTATATTGTATTATATTGTATTGTAGTATATGTTATATTATATTATGTATATTTATTATATTACATGTATATCATATTCTACTATAAATATAATGAATAAGGGGGCATCTCTGCTAAAATTTGGAAGTCCTCCATTCCTGTAGACAGGAAGTCCTGTCTACACTTCTAAACTGCAAGACCCTCAAAATAGGGACTGTGTCTCTGTATTTGTTGGGTCTTCATTGTGTTACACTGTGCCTGACACATGGTAGGGAATGAATGATAGGGGGATCCATTTTGAATAAATACAAGGAGAACGTTGAAACAGCATCAGCAGACGGGAGGACTTGAGGCTGACTTGTCCAGATACTGGCCTGGGACTCTTTAAATTGCCTCAGACCTGACTAAGAGTTGATCCCAAACTCAAGTGCAGGACAGAACCTGCGAGTGAGGGCTTCCGGATCCCAGCTGTTGGGGCCAAACAAAAGGCAATTGCAAAATGCCAGGAAGAGACTAAAGCATTAGCTTTGATAGAGCCCAAGCAGGTCTTATAAAGTGGATTAGGATATAAGAAAAAAAAAAAATGAAAGCAGATAAGCAGGAAGGACAGCAAAGAATTAAAGAAAGCATTACTCTGGGAGGTTAAAATAAAGAGTGAGTGTGGGAATTTGATATGGGAGCTTGATCTAAATTTAAACTGGGGAGTTAAATATCCCCACCCCGCACAACTGACTTGGAAAATGTGACCAAGTTGATTGGCAGTCGTGGTGCATTTAGAGGAAGCATTTCTGTATGATTTGGAGTGTGCTCTGAATGTCTGTAAGGATTTACTTCTTGTAGGTAAGGGCAAGCCTGGTATTTTTGTGTTTATTTACAACTCTAGAAAGTAGGGCTGCAGTCAACATGGCAGAGGATAGAATGCCTATTCTAGCCAAAGTTCCATTAGCAACCCTTTAGTTTGCTTTCTGGATGAAGATTGATCCTGGGTTATAATCACTCTGTTCACCAGCTCTTTTAGTAGATGCCTAAGTCTAGGGCAGAATCATTCATGTACCATGGCAATCCAGGCTAAGAAAACCATCTTAGGGGATGCCTGGGTGGCTCAGTTGGTTAAGTGGCTGCCTTCGGCTCAGGTCATGATCCCAACGTTCTGGGATCGAGTCCCGCATTGGGCTCCTTGCTCAGCAGGGAGCCTGCTTCTCCCTCTGCCTCTGCCTGCCACTCTGTCTGCCTGTGCTCACGCTCTCTGACAAAAAATAAATAAAATCTTAAAAAAAAAAAAAAGAAAACCATCTTAGTAAGAAAAACCAATACAGTTACCACCACAAGCAGTAAAATAATCAGAAATATCAGAAACATGTCTTGTTTATGTATCTATTTTAATGGACATTTTATAATAATTTATTATAAAAATCAATTTATAATAAATCGATAAATCATCTTGCAATTATTTTAAATATCCTCCTATATACTAAATTTCATTATTTAGGATTCATTAATTTAAAATATGTAATAATCCAGGTTTGTTATTAAAAGGGAGTTCTGCCTCTCAGTACAGTTTAATTTTTCCTGCAATTGAAGTCATATATACATATATATTTAATTTTGTATATGTATAAAATTATATAATTTTAGATATATATCACTTTTTGTTAGATTGGAATAATATATAAAAGGCACTCAGAAAAGTGCCTGGCACATAAAGTGCTATACAATGTTAAATGTTGTATTGTGCTTGTGCTGAAATTAAGACTTCTAGAAAATAGTTTACCTCCTTAAGAACATAAGCAGTTATTAAAGAGTTTAAAAACATCTCTAGTTGGGGCACCTGGGTGGCTCAGTGGGTTAAAGCCTCTCCTTTTGGCTCAGGTCATGATCTCAGGGTCCTGGGATCAAGCCCCGCATCGGGCTCTCTGCTCAGCAGGGAGCCTGCTTCCTCCTCTCTCTGCCTGCCTCTCTGCCTGCTTGTCATCTTTGTCTGTCGAATAAATAAATAAAATCTTTAAAAAAAAATCTCTAGTTGTTGTTCAATGGGTATAAAGTTTCAATCACACAAGAAGAGAAAGTTCTCGAGATCTGATATATAAAAATGTACACATAGTTAACAATACTATAATGTACCCTTGAAATTTTTTCAGAGGGTAAATTCATGTTATGCATTTTTTACCACAATAAAAAAACAATCTGTGTGTCCCCCCTGCCGGCAACCCTCAGTTTGTTTTGTGAGATTAAGAGTCTCTTATGGTGTGTCTCCCTCCCAATCCCATCTTGTTTCATTTATTCCTTTCCTACCCCCCATACCCCCCATTCTGCCTCTCAACTTCCTCATATCAGGGAGATCATATGATAGTTGTCTTTCTCTGATTGACTTATTTCACTAAGCATAATACCCTCTAGTTCCATCCACATCGTCGCAAATGGCAAGATTTCATTTCTTTTGATGGCTGCATAGAATTCCATTGCATATATATACCACATCTTCTTTATCCATTCATCTGATGATGGACATCTAGGTTCTTTCCATAGTTTGGCTATCGTGGACATTGCAAGAGCACACTTTTCTTGATGAGCACTGAGTAATGTATAGAATTATTGTATACCTGAAATTAGTATAACACTTACTATACTGGAATTAAAATTAAAAAATTAAAATAAAATAAAATAAAAAGAAATATTCAACACTGACAAATATAGCCTCCAAAACTTCTTTCTGGCTATAAAAACTTATTATTTTATACCATGCCTACGGCACATATTGAATGTACAATAGGAAAAATAATGTCAGCCAAATGCCAACTTCATTTATACAGAGCACTCATTTATTCAAACTTTTGCTTTTAGCTTTCCATCAAATTCACAATGCAGATGCATAAAGCAATAATTTTCTGATAAAAAAAATACTGTAGGCAATATTTAAAAATCATTTATTCAGGGATTAAAATAGAAAATAAAAGCCCCTGCATTGACATGAGAGGTGAGTTTCCAAGAAGAAAAGTGAATGGAGACAGGAGGACATCACAACTATGAGGAGGGATAATAGGATTCCAATTTCTTCCTATTTGAAAAATGAATTGAGCCAAAAATTTGAGTGAATCATGTGAATTTGCACATTCTCAGTGTTTTTGTCATAGGTAGCCTGTGGTCATATGTATATTTGTATTATCATTATTATTCTAATTAATAGAAATGATAACTAATAATAATTAAACAGGAGCTTACTATGGAAACCTGGAACTATCTAGTCTAGAATTAAATTGCTTTGTAGTGAAGTTGGACAATTTAAATCCTCCTCCCTACATAATGAGAAGTGTGAGTTATTTAATTCAAAAGAAATATTCTTGAGTGGAATACATGACATTTGCCTTTGGAGTCTTCATTTCCTTCTTCTTAGAAAACACTTGCCTGACTCCTTCTGCTTTCTTTCTGGCAAGAACTCCTCCTTTTCTTTTTGTTTTCTAGTGTGGAGTAGAAGCAGGCTGCATCAGTACATAGTCATCGAACGCAATGCTAAGGATGGTGGAGAAAAGAGAATAAGAATAAGAGGTGATGCCTCTCTCCACCTCATCACCCATGTCAAGGACCCAGTAGCTTGTCCCAAATCAGTCACTTAAGCTTATTGATTAACTGGCTTACTACCTTGGTATGAACGAGTTTCAGTCAATGTATGTCTTCGACTAGGCCTTTGTCTTTTATTCTACCTATCCCTGAAAGGAGTTGTCAAGGAAAGGAATGCCAACCATAATCAAGCAAGTAGAGGTCTTTGTGGGGTCAGGGAGACTCTGGAATCACCTATGCCCACTCTGAATGAAGAATTGGGTTTTTTCCATTGTATGTTAAATGTGGAAGGATCTCGGTTGGGCTGAATCCTTCTTCCTGGCCTTGAAGAAATAGGAGTTTTCAACTGAGAAGAATTCCCTTGATAGGTGGAGGACAGGGCTCCTGAACCAACTTATTCAATCTCCCTAAGAAAGGGAATCACATTTATGCAGCTTCAAATCAGGTGTGAAGGGCGCCTGGGTGGCTCAGTGGGTTAAGCATCTACCTTCGGCTCAGGTCATGATCTCAGGGTCCTGGGATCGAGTCCGGAATCGGGCTCTCTGCTCAGCGGGGAGCCTGCTTCCCCCCTCTCTCTGCCTACTTGTGGTCTCTCTCTATCTGTCAAATAAATAAATAAAATCTTTAAAAAAAAAATCAGGTGTGAAGCTGAGACCTCCTGGTTTTATTCATGTTCCTAGTCAGATTTCTCAGAAAGGTCAACCATTTGGCCAGTGGGCTAAAAAGCTGTTGGAGACCCAGTCCAAGGAATCAAGTCTGACATTAAAAGTAAGAGCTTTTGAAGAGCAAAAGGGCTCTGCATGGGTACAGAGTCAATAATGAGGTCAGGCTTTCTAGGACTGAGACCTCAGGAGGACCTTACACTTTGGAGAGACAATTCACACCTCAGGATCTATCCAGTGGATCAAATTCCTTCTAGATGAAGGGTTGTGTAACCCCAGCAGATGAGAGCTTTCTTTGGGTGGGCCTGGACATTTGATACCTGAAATATAGAAAGCCTGGGGGAAAGACATCTGGGCCAACAGAGTTAAACTCCAAGACCACCAGCGTATCCAACCCGTACCTCAAGTAACCTGCTTCCTGCTACCTCACCCCATGCCTGGCCTCACCTTAGTTGCTACTGTTCTGTTCCCACCTGCAAAACCATGTCTGGTACAATTTCCTAGCCACTTTGTTCCCAGTGAGAGGATAGGGAAATGTCAACAATGACTACTTTCTTCCCCCTGAAGTAAATGGTTTTCTGCTCTCCTGGGAAAGGATGCTGGACTCTGCCTTCCAGAGTTCTATTCCCAGAATAATAATCTCCCGAAGCAAGAATCTCATTTTCATCACTAATGTCTAGGGTGGAGCCTGGTCTGTCCTCAAGGCCCCTCTGTCTTCTAGAACTTTCTACTCTGTCCAACACAGTGATGTCCTCACCTCTTAACCCTAAGTTTACCCCTTCCCTTCTTTTTTCCCAAAATTAGATCATGTTTTCTTTAATTCCAGATAGAATTAAATTATCCATTCAGATGACAAGACTTTCTTCCCTACATCTTATACCTTCTATATTGTTTCTACTTTTTAATAATAAAGGTTTTAGCCCTATTTAAATTTGATATTTTATTTGCTAATATAATACTCCATTTATGTTATTGTTTTACTTTCTCAGACTGAGAAAAGGTATTCTCATAGGACTTAGTAGAGAAAAGGTATTCTCATAAGGCATAGGACTTACCTTCACAGGTATTAGTCCTGTAAGATCTTTTTTTTTTTAATTTTTTTTTAATTTATTTATTTGTCAGAGAGAGAGGGAGAGAGAGCGAGCGAGCACAAGCAGACAGAGTGGCAGGCAGAGGGAGAAGCAGACTCCCTGCTGAGCAAAGGAGCCCGATGTGGGACTCGATCCCAGGACGCTCGGATCATGACCTGAGCCGAAGGCAGCCGCTCAACCAACTGAGCCACCCAGGCATCCCCTGTAAGATCTTTCAACTCTCGTTTTTGTAATTTAGATCAATTTGTCTTTAATAGACATTTTCATCAACTCGTTAGTGGAGAAAAAAAAAACTTTGTGATGTTCCATGAACTCCAGAAAAACAGTGTTTACTTTTTTGGTTTATATGATGAAAGACATTATTTTGATCATTTTAAACAATGGGATGAAATTTTAAGAAGACTTTGACAATGAAAGACAAGACTTTAATACTTCTCTGTCCTCTCTGCCCCCAGAACACTGTATGCCCTAACCTAGACCCTTTGTCCTATCTTGGGTTCTGGGTCCAGTCTGGTTTTGGCACAGGGGATTTAAAAAGCCTGAAAACCAGCCTTCTACTGATTGTGCTCTGTCTGGACCCATTTCCTTGTTCTCATCACTGAATTCTGATCTAGTTCCTTATAAGCTATCTCCCATCTCTTACTTCCTTCAACAGCTAAATCACGACCTCTACCCCTTATTTTCCATGGAGTTTCTACCTTCCATTTCAGTTAAGAATGTTTTGACTGTAAGCAACAGAATTCCCAACAATGGCTTAACCAAACAAGTGGGGCTTGTTTTGTTTTGTTTTTTAATTACAAGAAGCCTGGAGGTATGGCATCCAGGGCTAGGATTGTGTCTGCACAGTATCAAAGATGTAGCTTTGGGACTCTGGGGTGGCTCAGTCAGTAAAGCCTCTGCCTTTGGCTCAGGTCAGGATCCCAGGGTTCTGGGATGGAGTCCCTGCTCAGCAGGGAGTTTGCTTCTCCCCTCCCTCTGCCACTTGCCCTGCTTGTATGCTCACTCGCATGCGCTCTCTCTCTCTCCCTAACAAGTAAATAAATAAAATCTTTAAAAAAAAATTAAGAAAAGATGTAGCCTTACTCTCTTTTCTCCACCATCCTTAGCATTGCCTTCGATGACTATGTACTGATGTAGCCTGCTTCTACTCCACACAAGAAAACAAAAAGAAAAGAAAGAGTTCTTGCCAATAATGCTTAACCTTATTTTTCAGGAAAGCAAAATATTTCCCAAAAACCTGTCCGTTACTCCCAACAGACATCCTTTAATATGTCTTGCATTAGAGTTGGATCCCATGGCCACCCCCGACTGCCAGAGAGGGAAATCGGGGTGCTTTGGGGTAGCAAGCCATGATGTATGTTGTAGTTCCCAGTCTGGCTTATCTAACCCTGGGGTCCATCTTGCTCTTGTCCTTCTGGGAACCAGAATCTATGAACCCCAGACTTATCACAAGGGCAGTGTTACCTGCTTCCAGGCCTCCCTACTGCTAACCACCTGCCTGGGGTTCTACTACTTGTTTCTCTGACGTGATTCATGGCTGTTACTCTCAGGATTTGACTAGACAGCTTCCCTTTGCCTTGGCTGACCTCATCCTCAAAGCATATACTCTATGTCCAGTGCTTGCGCAGACACTCTGAGCCCCCCAACCTGACTCTGAGCTCCAATACTGATCCTCTGAGATAATTTAGCTTTTCAGTCCTACATGGCCTTTGAGCTTATGTTTCTAGGAGCATAGCTGACACATGGTAAGCCCTAACAAAAGTTTTTCTGAAGAAATGAAAGCCCAGGTCTACCTGATACATGGATTAGAATGAGAAGTTAGCCAAGCCAAAAAACTGGGAGGAATCATCTACGTTAATTCTTTGTTTTATATGACACTCTAGGATTACACATTTCTATGTGATAAAAAATTTACATGCACAGGGCGCCTGGGTGGCTCAGTGGGTTAAGCCTCTGCCTTCGGCTCCTCTTGATCCATGGGATCAAGAACCCATGATCTCAGGGTTCTTGGATAAAGCCCCCAGTCAGGCTCTCTGCTCAGCGGGGAGCCTGCTTCCCCCTCCCCCTCTGCCTGCCTCTCTACCTGCTTGTGATCTCTCTCTCTCTCTCTCAAATAAATAAATAAAATCTTTAAAAAAAATTACGTGCAGGTGATTTGTTCTTCAATTGCTATGCTGCTTAAGAAGGGCTGGAGGAAAAAGATTTTTCTCCTCCTTTCTGGAGCCTTAAGCACACATCCTCACATTACACCAAGAGCTAGTAACTTTTTTGTTGTTGGCCTCCCCTACATGCAGTTTTAATGTCCCTGATTCTGTGAACCATGGTATATAGACATGGGTAATTGGTGGCAGATGTCATGTCTTCTCTAGAGTGAGTTTATGGAAATTTGACCTAATTGAGGAACAGTTCAAACAGGCAATGATATTTAATTAAAGGTCACGTTCCCCTTGAATAATACTTAAAGAAAAGAAGGTTTTGGTTATACAAATAGAAGCATAAAACATAAATAGGAAATATGGTAAAAATATTTAGGGCAAAAAAACTTTCACTTAAAGTCTGACAAATATGCTAAAGGGACAGCCCCTCAATTAAAAAAAAAAATACATAAGAGGCCTTTGTGGTTTCCCATTATTTGTTGTGGTAACAGCAAAGAACAGCAAAGATGTATCTCATCCTACATTACCATGATATTCTAATTACAACTTTTACTTAGCATTGCAATCACATGCATAAGTGTATCCAAAATTGGAACAGAGGAACAGAGAATAGGAAATCTCCAGACAAAATGGAAACTCCTGTGTTTCTCTTTGTTAATTTCTACACTTCTAGGAAGAAGAAAAACAATAATTACACAGCAAAGATTATTACAGAGATTGCAAATATATCATAGGAGAAACTACTGGTAACGACTTGCCTTACTTTTTACCAAATTATTTTAGGAGAAAAAAAAAATCAATGAATGAGTTCAACATAAATACATGGGAGGGGATTTGCTACAAATCACCTAGTGATTCTTCTTATGGTATAATGGTTAACTGTCTGAATTACATTCTCATCAACAGCTTGGTTTTGTTTTTTGTTTTCTTTATGATTTTATGTTTCTATGATCTCTATACCAAATGTGGAGCTCGAACTCACAACCCTGAGATCAAGAGTTCCACATTCCATGGACTGAACCAGGCATCAACATTTTTTAATGGGAGAATCAGACTCTCAAAGGACGAAGTCTGCTGAAATTTTCTAACTTTATCAATTAATCCATATTATTGGTGTTCATACTTTGAACATTTTACATACTGGAATTAATCTTATATTAATAAACATCAGCTGTGGAAATAATTCCATGCACCCATTTTCCTCGCATCTCTGATCTTTGACTTCTCTTTCTGTCAGAATTTCAACTGAATTTGTGAAAGAGGGTAGCTATCATGTAGCTTACTAGGAGTTGATCCTTTTGCATTAAGGCTTCAGACAAAAGATTCTCATTGAGCTAAGCAAGCTTGGGCAATCTAACTGTGTGGGAGGATGAGGCTTTTAAGATATGCATTTATGGCTTCTTCGTGTATTTTCCTCTTTCTCATCCTAAATTCAGGAAGGTAGTAGGCCACATGCTTCTTTGCCTCTGGGGAGTATTAAATATGTCACAAGGAGGAAAGCAGAAGTTGCCTGCAAGATACTCCCCTACTGGGGTTTATTTTCAAATGCCTAAAATGCCCCTCCTACCTCCTCCAGAAATCTATGCGAGATTCCCTGGAGGGAAAAGAGAACTGAGTCTGCCTGGGAGGGAAAAGGTTGTGCCTTGAGGAAAATTAGAGATTTCTGTGCACAATTGTTTTCCTGCCCTCTCTTCCCTGGTAGTAGCCTAAAGAAGTGGCCAAATATTTCTAGCTCATCAGAGATGCCTGTACCCACAGATTGAATGAAAGCAGCTAGAGTCACAGATCTGAGGCTCTGAGAACTAAGGCAGTGTGGACACAGAGTGGTGGGATGACAGAAGGGACGTCCCCTGTGCTTTGAGGTTAGGTGAAGCCTCCTGAGGTCCTTGGCAAGGGATGGGGAGCAATAAGGTAGGAGAGCGCCAGGAATGACTGAGGTTGAATTTCTTGCCTACACTGTGGAAGGGGAAACTCCGAGTCAAAAGTCAAGAAAACAAAGAAATGTGATATTTTTTTTGCACGTAGAGTTTGAGGACAGAACAACTGAATACGGATGCTTTAAAAAAAGATAAAACGGAAGATATTCATAACTCTCCCTCTCACCAACAACTGATATTCTTCAGACACTGTGGTAAGCCAGTCACACATAGGAACTAGCTGTGGCCATTTGAGAATGTGATCTTGAAATACATATTAATGGACCAGCGTGCATTTGAATATACAGACCTACATCATTGCTCAAACCTCCCCATTGTTTCATTCGGTCATTCCATTCTTCTTCATTCACTCCCTGAGCATATGCCCTCTTATGTGCTCCCTTAGGAACTTTTACTTGCCTTCGATAATAGTGGCCAAAATTCTGCACTCATCTGTAAAGTCCATAAGGGAAAGGGCTTTGAAAAGAATCGTTCTTTCTAGAGGACTGGAATCCCCATTATTTGTTCAAGTTTTATAATATAGTGTAATGACAAGAACAGTGAATGGGAATATTTACTACTTTTGATCCATGATGGGCCAGCAATTGATGCTGATATGGCTTTGTCCCCCTACACCTCCAGAATTAAAGCTGGAATGGATACTGGATTATTGTTGAGATAGAAAAGGAGAAAGGAAATTTTGTCACAAGTACTTCAAGTTTCTTATGGAGGACAATCAGGTATTCTTCCTAATTTCAGTTCATAGTAAGCAAAACCACCCACCCACACACACACACACACACACACACACACACACAATGTTCATGGCTTCAAATTTAACTTATTTTCAATGAGACATTGATCATTAGAGCAACAGGATTTTCCTGGGTGCTTAAAAGATTGGGAATATATTTTTAACAAAAGATAGAATATAGCTATTTTATGCTTCCTTTCTTTCCCTAATTAAGGACTAATTCGGGTGTTTTGACTCATTTTTTAAAAATTGGGCTTTTTAAAAAGATTTATTTATTTACTTGAGAGAGAGAGAGAGAGGAGCATGAGTGTGGGTGGCGGAGGGGCAGAGGGGGAGAGAGCATGAGTGTGGGTGGCGGAGGGGCAGAGGGGGAGAGAGCATGAGTGTGGGTGGTGGGTCAGAGGAAGAGAGAAAGAGAGAATCTCAAGCCGTCTCAGGGTTAAGGGCAGAGCCCAATGCAGGGTTTAATCTCATGAGGCTGAGATCACAACTCCAACTGAAACCAAGAGTTGGATGCCTAACTGACTGTGCCACCCAGACACAAAATTAGGCTATTTTTTAAGAGCAGTTTTAGGTTTACAGAGAATTTGGAAGAAACTACAAAATTCCTAAACATTTTCCTTTACCACCGCCTATGCTTTTTTCTCCTCCCAAGTCTCCCTATGATAAACATCTTGCATTAGTGTAGTATGTTTGTTACAGTATTGATACATTATTGTTAACTAAAGTCCATAGTTTCCATTAGGGATCACTCTTTGTAAACATCCCATGGTCTTGACAAATGTATAATGACACCTATCCACCATTATAGTATCATACAGAATAGTTTTACTGCCCTAAATATGCCCAGTGTTCCAGCTACTCAACGCTCCCTCCCCTGGAATCACTTCTTAGCCTGGTAATAGGTATATCATTGGTGTTCTACTGTTCCTTGGGGACAGTGCTGGATAGAATTGGGCTATTTCGTGCTTATGCTAGAATTATTGTGAGAAGGGTGTCATGGTCCAGGTAGAAAATACTTTCAAGGGGCACCTGGGTGGCTCAGTCGATTAAACATCTGCCTTGGCCTCAGGTCATGATCCTGGGGTCCTAGGATTGAGCCCCACCCTGGGCTCCCTGCTCAGCAGGGAGTCTGCTCCCTTTGCCCCTCCCCCTACTCATGTGCCTGGACATGCACTCTCTCTCTCTCTCTCTCTCAAATGAATAAATAAAATATTTTCAAAAAAGAAAGAAAATACTGTCAAAGGTTTTTTTTTTTTTAATACCTTACTTGGACTTAAAATTTACACTTATACTTGAGGCAAAAAGGCAGAAATAATTTCAAAGGCAGAAATTGGGTGATATCTCACATAATTAAGTTTTCCTTTGGAAGAAAGCAGATGGATAGATCAGGCAAAGTTTTTAACTTATCCTTGTATGTATTTGCAACAAGACATTCTCTTTTCATGGAGAAAACAACAAAAACATCTGCATACCTAGCTATAACATTTCAGTGTCATTCAAAGTTTTTCCCTCCTCTGCAGAAGATTAAAGTTTTATAAACTAGATCCTTATAGTTAGTAAGAATTTTTCTGTGGTCATTTTACTCAACTTCTTGCCTTTAGACAAGATATCCCTTAAGCCATTCCCCCCCTCCAATTTTTTTTTTTTCAGAACTACCATAGAAATACATTACATGAAGTTCAGAAAGAATTTGTTTCATACTCTTATGGTGATAAATCTATCTAGACACACCTAAATTTCATCGTGTTGTTGTATGCTCATTCCCTACCTCAATCTCAATTCCAAGAACCCTTCTTCTGTATAGCAAATTTTCACAAACATTAAGATTATTGTTAGGTTCACTTCCATTTTTTTTCTCCTCACAGCTAAATATTTCTGGCTTCTTCATCTTTTCCCATCAGGTCTTACTTCCCATTCTTAAATTATCTCTGTGGAAATGATGAGAAAACATGCAACAATATAAAGGATGACAATGAAACTATCTTTCCAGGGTACCAGGCCGTGTAAAACTTATAAATATTCACAATGGCCTCTGCTTTCATCCAAGAGGAACTACACCTTAATATATCAGAGCTTAGACTTAACATACAATTTACTCAATCAACATGGAGAATGAGTTCTATGAATGTAATTTGTGAAACGTGGTATGGTTCTCAACCTCATGGGCTTTATCAAACCATAAAAAGTGGATGCAGGTATTGAATGGATGGTGCAGATCTTGCATGTTATAAACATCTAGAGAAGAAAGATTTCTCTGGCTGTCTTGGTGGGTATTTCATGGAGTGTCCTAGAGGTGGCTGGGAAGGTTGGACAGGATTTGGATGGGCAGGGCAGGGAGGTGAGGACAGCCCAGACCCAGGAGAATGAGAGCAAAGCCCTAAAAGCAAAAGCCATTAAGTGAGCCGGGAAAGATGAGAAGGCCCACCAGAGCGTAACAACGTTGAGAAGTGGGGCCATGGAAGGAGAGGGTGGTGAATAGATTTGAAGACAGCCAATGGAGCTATTTTGAGACAGCAACAAGCAACAGGGAATAGTTATGGGCTTAAAAACATAACAATTTCAACCTTACTTTTTGTTGCAAATGATGTAGCAGGCAGTTTGGGCAGAAAGAGGAATCTATTGGTTTATATATCCAAACCTAGGGAAGAGCTAGAAGTTCTTTAGACAACTCTAACCACGCATGCAAATACCACTGGGATTCTCCCTGTTTTCTTCATCTCTGCTTTACCCTCATGTTTTCTATGATATTAGAACCATAGTCACCAACATTTTCTAGTTTGCCTTTTCCTCAGTGCCCCATCAGAGAAGAATTGCTCCCCACCCCCACACCAATTCTAATTAAAAGAAAGAAAGAAATGCTTGGGAAGGTCCCTGGTTACCCCAGTATGGATCACATGCTCTCTTCTGTAACCAGTAAAGAGGTACCATAATTTCCAATTGTCCTTAAAATCACACAGTTGAGGTGGAGGCTGGGCTAGGAGGAGCAGTTTCAAAAGAAACATATTGTCTCCAGAAAAATAGAAGAGGACAGGGCAGAGAAAATAGCAAATGTCCTCTATAATGATACTAATTTTTTCATTGTCAGTCTATGAGTAAAAAAAAGTAATGCAAAATCATTTTGAAAACTGGGAATATTGATTAAACATGAAGAAGTAAAAATTAAAATCACCTGAAGTTCTTAATCTGGAGTTAATGAACCTGTTAGTATTTTGGTATACTTTGTTTCAGTTTTTCATGCAAATTTGTGTGTATCTATGTATAGGTGTGGTAGACAGGATAAACCTCTTCCCCTCAAAAGATATCCTGGTCCTAATTCCTAGAACCTGTTACTTTACACAGCAAAAGGGAATTTGTAGATGTAATTAGGGTTCTTGATATAAACAACCTAACTTTATACCTAAAAGAGCTAGAAAAAGAAGAACAAACCCCAAACCTAGTAGAAGGAAGGAAAAAACAAAGATTAGAGTATAAATAAATAAATTAGAGACTTAAAAAAATGGAAAATTTCAATGAAACCAGGAGCTAGTTCTTTGAAAAGGTAAACAAAATTGATAAACCTTTACCCAGACTCACCAAGAAAAAAAGAGAGAAGACTCAAATAAATAAAATTAAGGATTTTGAGATGGAAAGATTATTCTGAATAATTTGGTTGGGCCCAAATTAATCACAATGGTGCCTTTAAGAGGGAGGCAGGAGGGTCAAAGTCAGAGAGAGACATTGGAAGACGCTATGCTGTGGCTTTGAAGGTAGAGAACGGGGCCATGAGCCAAGGAATACAAGCAGCCTCTAGAAGCTAGAAAAGGCCAAGAAACAGATTCTTCACAGAGCTTCCAGAAGGAATGCAGCTCTGTCAACACCTCAATTTTAGCCAGAGGAAACTGATTTTGGACTTCTGACCTCCAGAACTGTAAGATAATAACTATAACTCTGGTTGTTTTAGGCAACTGAGTTTATGAGAATTTGTTATAGCTGCAATAGAAAAACTAAACAATGGGGGCGCTTGGATAGCTCAGTAGGTTAAGGGTCCGACTCTTGATTTTGGCTCAGGTCACGATCTCAGGGTTGAGATTTGGTCCCAAGTCAGGCTCCATGCTGGGGCTGGAGCCTACTTGGGATTCTCTCTCTGCCTCTTCCTCTGCCCCCCCCCCCCACATGTTCCCTCTCTCCCTCTCAAAAGAAAGAAAGAAAGAAAGAAAATTAAACAATGGATACATATATATGTATGTATATGGAGGGTTGGGTTTTTTGTTTTCAGCAAAGTCAGGATCATACTGTACCTGATGTTTTGTGATGTACAGTTTTTCAAAATAATAATTGTAATTTTGTTTGTTTGTTTTTAGCAGAAAAAATGACCCAGTGAAAGTGGTCCTGATGTTACCTGAGATTGGTTAGAAGTATTATGCAGGGTGTTTCAAAGGGAGAAGGGGGAGCTAGTGGGAACAAGTACACAGACTCTTGCAAAATGCTGGTTTGAGATGCTGAAGATCTTGAGAGGTGTAGTAGCAGAGAGAAGAGTGAAGAAGGGACAATTAGGACAATTAGGGACATTGGAAGAGCATGACTGATGGGACTCACCCAGTGACAACACTTTAGGTGATGTCATGTTCTTTGGCATAGCCTTGCCCCAAAGCACATAACTGGACAAAAGTTCTAGTGATCAGCTATTCATCTGTTTACTTTGTTTTCCCATGACGTATTTTTCAAATGTTTTTTCTCAAGCAGTTCAAAGAATCAGGCAAATATAACCATGAGGCAGCAAAGAGAGAGAGCCATTTCTTAACACAATCATCAATCCCCTAGAGGATTTATAAAGGAAAAAAGTGTTAAGTGATAAATATATAATAGAGGAATCTAAAATTGTTTCTGGTAAAATAAAACTTCTGTGTCAAAAAAGCACATTTTGTCTCTATATTGCATACTTACATTTTGACCATAAAGTTTAGAAACCTAGATAATATTTTATTTTTTTACAGATTGAACACTCTCAATTACTTCTTCTAGGGTGTGCTAAAGATGTACATTTATTCAAAGAAAATGTGAGACACAAGTCATCTGAAGCCAAGAATCACAGATGGATGTGCAAGGGTCAATGGAAAGACTACCTTAATGTACTATGTTCATTGCAACTTTGCAATATACATTGCAAATATACATTGTACATATACTTTGAAATATACATTGCCAATAAGGAACAATATATTGAACATATTGTGCAGTATAATTGAACACATCATGTGTGATAATATCCATAAACCATTTATTATATATATAAAATATATATGTGTATACGTGTGTTTCCAATCTTTCCTTCACCCAGTCTTTTTTTTTTTTTTAAGATTTTATTTATTTAAGCGGGGGAGGGAGCACGAGCAGGGGTAGGGGCAGAGGAGAAACAGACTCCCCACTGAGCAGGGAGCCTGATGTGGGTTTCAATCCCAGGCCCCGGGGATCATGACCTGAGCCAAAGGCAGAGACTTAACCAACTGAGCCACCCAGACACTCCCATCCCTGGTCTTTAATTACTATGTTTCCAGTCATTGTGGCCACCAGGTGTGTTTGTCTTTATTTACTTCTTCAGCCTTGATTTCTCCCCTTGGATGGAGTCCCTTCAACTCAACAAATATTTACTGGCCAGCAGTCATGTACTGAACTGCATCCTCCTCCTGTCTTTACCGTCCCCCGATCTGGAATGTTTTTCCCTGTTTACAGTGGCAACTCTAAACCTGGCAATAACCCACACTAAAGGGATACTTGATGAAGGTCCATGTTCTGCCTTGTGCTTTCCCACTGCAGACATTTTTGAGATGGGCATAGCCTTCATAGTTTATTATTAAGCACTAAACACCAAAGTCACTCAGTCTTTCAATTAGTGTGTATAGCTAATATTACTACCACTAATTTAGTTACTGAGCTAGAAAGCTGGCTCCAAAGTAGCACTCTGTAACATGTGCTTAATCAGAGGATTGCTGAGTTCTAATTGGCTGAATTCCTATGTGGTCTGATTGCGGACGTCAGGACATTGATAAGAGTGCAGGTTGTGATCACTGTTCTTGCATAATAGCTGCCTTTTTTCTAAATAAATATCTGGAAATGTCCAGTTCTACCGATTTTGCAGATAATATGCCCCCCCAAAGGGCTACTCATAAAAAATATATATATAATCTTTAAAAAATTACAAAGGATATGTAATACTCTATTTATTACATATTTAAATTACATAGGACATATAAATCCTACTTGTGGGAAAGAAACGGACATACTTTCAGGAAAAGATCGAGTGTTCTGCTGTTGTTAATGTTCAACTAGAAGGGGTCAGATATGTCTAGTATGGACCACGGGAGGCCCTTGCCTCACCTTATACTACTGCCCCAGACCCTTTCTCCCCTTGGCATTCAGATTCTAAGTGCCACCTAAGTCTTACTTCTTCCATGAAGTCATCTTAACCTGCTTCAACCCCACTTAATTTCTCTCTTAACTCCTGTTGTATTTACAGTCTGTGTTAGAACTGAGTATTGTTCTCTGTTTTTTTGGTACATTCTTGTCTCACTAATAGTCTCTTGAATGCAGAGATCCCTTTTTAAATTAAAATTAACTTTATTTTCTATTAAATAATATATGTGCTGTGTGCTGTTTTCCTCAACATTTTTAGATTTTATTTTTAAATAAGTTCTAAAAAATTAAATATAATTTCATTTCTCCTCATAAATATTAACTTGGTTCATTCATTTTAATTGCCAATTAAAGAATAAAAATTCATCAAAAGACAAAGAAATAAAAGAAAGTACCAAAATCATACCACTCTGCAATAAACATTTTTGCCTTCTTGTTGTATTCTCTTCTAGATTTTTTCCTATGTAATATGTTTTTTTCATGAATTCATATTGTACGTGTTTGTAATTTTGTACTGATCAACATATTATGCATATATTTTCATATCAAAAACTATTTTCCTAGAAATCATCATTTTCTTAATCTCATTGTTGGACATTTAGGGAATTTCCAGTTATTTGCCATCATCCCACAATATCTTAGCTAATGTTTTGTTCTTACTTCTTAGAAAAAATTCACAGAAGAGAAATTGCTTGATCAAAGAGATACACAGTTTAAGGTATTTTAATGTCTGTTGCTAAACTGCCCTCCAGAATAAGGTTGTAACAATTTACATTGCCGACAGCAGGATATAAGAATATGTTTTTTCCCATTCAAGAATGGGTGAGATCATTTTTTTTTTTTCCGGTGAGATCATTTTTTAAAATCAGAGACTATATCTTGTACTTTTCTAGTACTCCTTAAAGTGATTCAACAGAGCTGGAGACACAGAGGACACTAAAGATAGTTTTGATAAATGGTAAGTAGTGTTCTTTTCACTACTTATGACCACAGATTTTTTAAAGTAAATAATTATTCATTCACTCAGCATATTTATACTACATGGGATTGTCCTTGGTGTGCCTACTAAAAATGAATATGGTATCTGGAAATGAAATAAATACTTTGTTTGAATTACTGAAACATAAGACAGTGGTGACTAGTTTCAAAGGTAATATGTATAAAAGCTATCCTTAAAAAGAAAGTGTCCTATTGTCCAAGAAGTCTCTTGAGAACAAACAATTTGTCTCATTTTTCTAAGAATAGGAAGTACTAAAACTTTTCCTCTGGGGAAAAGGACTATGAATTTAGGATATGAAAATCTTCCCATTCATTAGCTATTACAGCCTTCAGAATCAGGGCAATTGTGTCAGAGAGGAAGCCAAGATCTGGTGTGGATTTTCATAGTATCAGTACATTTTAGAACCTGTCCTTCCTTCAATATGAAGGGGGAAAAAAATCAGCACTAAAATTTCTGGGGACAGTTTTATGTTTCTACTCATTCCCGAAAGTTTGTTTTATTTAAAGATACCTCAAGGGCTAGGGCGACTAGATGGATGTCCTATTTAGTTAGGTGATTTAATTTTACAAGACTCCTGCTAAATTACCAGAAAGACCATACTAAGGTAATAATTGGTCCCACTTTTCCAATGTATAATTCTTTCCACCTTATATAAAGTGGTAATCATTTAAAATTAGCATAGCTTTAGAAATTACTGACTTGAAACCTCAATTAAAAGACTATATCCCATAATCCTTTTATAACATTTTTCTCTCTATGATTTGCTGAAGGTACTAGAATGAGTTTGTAGTTCATAAAGCGTTATGTGTTAGAAAGAGTATGTGAGTGGGGTCAGCAGATGTGGATTCTAGTCCAATGTCTTCTCATAATAGTTATTGAACTTCAGGCAAGTCATTTCTCTTGGGGCTATAGTTTTCTTTACTATAAACCAAAAATCTGGCTTAGGTCAGCGTTTCCCTAAGTGTGTTCTGGAGAATGCATGTTTTATGAGCTGTTCCACTGAAAAAAAGCAGTTCGAGGTTGAATACATTTGGGAAATACTGCATATAACATGTCTCTTAGAAATTCAGTGAACATTAACATATTAAAACCACTGAAAATCACTCTAGTTTAGAAACCCACTAAATTTTGGTTAGCCTAGCTTTTTTCACTTATTCGATTAAAGGAAAATTTTATGTTTGGGGATCATATCAACAAGAGGTCCAAATAACACACTTTTGGGAAATAATGGACTAAGATCCTTTGATATGCCTTGATTTATGGTACTACTATTTCTCCTACAGGTATTCAGTCTGTCCCCTGAAATATGCTCCTCCTTCCAGGATCTCTACTTCACAGAGATAGATGACCATGACATTCCAGTCTGTCTCCCAAACCAAACTCCTGAGGGTCATCGCACTCTCTCCTTCTCCACTCCCTTAGATCCAATTACACATCAAATCCTAGGCAGTCCACCTCCTTCATATTTCTCTCATCTAGTCCCTCCTGCCCACTTCACTTGTAGCATATCTTGCCCCAGTTGTTGGCACCACCTCCTAATTGACTCCTGCTCCAGTCTGGTCTCCCTGGTAAGCCTCAGAACAACTGGTGCAAACTCAGTTGTTCTGGGGCTTAAAATCTCCAGAGATTTTTATTTTTGTTAATATTTCCTAGAATACCAAGTTCAAACTCCTTGGCTTAGCACATGAGCCCCACCCACCACCCTCTTTTTAAAGAACCCCTTTTGAGCTTTTCCTCCCATCTCTGTGACCCTTTTCTGTGCCTGTCCTGACAAAATGGAACTGCCTGCAGAGCGTTGTGCTGTTTGGTGCCGCCATTCCCGCGTAGGTATTATTACCTTTGTCTGAAACACCAGTTCCCTCCTTCCTCATCAGGTTAGCTCCCCCCTGTCACTGAACATTCAGTTCAAGAATCCCCTCCAGTGGCACTTGGTGGCTCGATTGGTTAAGTGATGGACTCTCCATTTCAGTCCAGGTCATGATCTCAATCTCGTGAAATGGAGCCCCATAGCAGGCTTTGCTCTCTGCAGGTAGTCTGCTTGGAATTCTCCTTCTCCCACTCTTTCTGCTACCCCCACCCACACACTCCCTCTCTCTAAATAAATAAATAAAATCTTTAAAAAAAAAAAAGAATCTCGTCCCCTGGAAGGCTTTCCTGAGCAGGGAATGAACTCTGCAATAATGACTTCCTTGGGGCACCTGGGTGGCTCAGTAAGTTAAAGCCTCTGCTTTCAGCTCAGGTCATGATCTCAGGGTCCTGGGATCAAGCTCCACATGGGGCTCTCTGCTCAGCAGGGAGCCTGCTTCCTCTTCTCTCTCTGCCTGCCTCTCTGCCTACTTGCGTGATCTCTGTCTGTCAAATAAATAAATAAAATCTTTAAAAAAAAAAAAGAAAGAAAAATAATGACTTCCTTGCATCCTTTACCCACTAGACTATGTACTTTTTGAGGGCAGGAACCACCTTTCTTGCCCTTTCTTGTCTTTCTTGCCCTTGTATTCCTAGGCTTTAGTTAAAACTCAATAAACCCTTGTGGAATGAATGAATGGTTTCATGGTTTAAAGGAAATGATGAGAACTTGCTTACTTTCCCCAATGGCTGAAAGTGACTTTTGTTTTATTTTGTTTTTCTTTCTTATTAACCTTGACCAACCTAAGCCCTGGGAGGAAAGATAGTTGACTAAGAGCTATCTAAAAAGCACTCAATGACAGGGCACCTGGGTGGCTCAGTGGGTTAAAGCCTCTGCCTTCAGTTCGGGTCATGATCCCAGGGTCCTGGGATTGAGCCCCGAATTGGGCTCTCTGCTCGGCGGGGAGCCTGCTTCCCCCTCTCTCTGTCTCTGCCTGCCTCTCTGCCTACTTGTGATCTGTCTGTCAAGTACATAAATAAAATCTTAAAAAAAAAAAAAAAGCGCTCCGTGATCTATTTTTTTAAAGGACGTTCAATGAGAGGAGTATCTTCCTTGTATAGTATAACTCAGTCTGGTAATAGCATTTGATGACAATAGAGATTTATTAGGTCTGTCACTCAGGTATGTATAATCTCAATAAACCTGGTCATGAGGAAAATGGGATGAAAGGCTATAGACAGATATGTATGAATTATCACTTATCAAAATGTTTGCATTTGTTAATTTAAAAATATTTATTGTGCAGGGTACCAAGCTAGTATTATGGAAGATATAAGAAAAAGCAAACTGCTGTATTACATTCATTAGGAAAGGTCATAACTTATTGAAATACTTATAATTAGAGGTAATAAATGATGAATCCTACAAGAAAGGAACAGAAGGCAAGGAACTGATCAGCAGCACCATCTTCATTTATGAGATTACAGTATTCTACCTAAGAATATTATAGCACTTACAAAACTTAAAATACAAAAGTGCAGTTATGTTTCCAAAGTACAAATACCTCAAGAGTGAAATGCGGTTGTCACTGTATCATATGGTTCTAAATACCAGTTTGAAACAGATTGTGTACCAGTTTGGAACAGATTGGAACCATTTGAAAATCTTCAAGAATATCTGAAAAAAAGGGGATGTAATTAACCAAAACAGGATAGGGCCCCAGGACAGAAAAATGAACACTCTGGTTCTTAGAAAGGGAGCCCAGGTGTCAGAAATGTACAATTTTTTATCTGTGAAAATTCAAGCTGCAGATACTCTTACTTAGCAAGCAAATGGGAAGACATGATAAAGGAATGTTCATTGCAACTAATTCCAGGTCACAGGTCAGCTGCTTTAGTGCTGTCAACAAACTTGCTTTGCACGGAGCCAGGCAAAAATGATTTGATTCTATTTTTCTCTTTGATCAACTCTAGGAGAAGGTCAAAATAAAGATATAAAAACTTAAGATTAGGGGCACCTGGGTGGCTCAGTGGGTTAAAGCCTCTGCATTCGGCTCAGGTCATGATTTCAGAGTCCTGGCATCGAGCCCCACATGGGGCTCTCTGCTCAGCGGGGAGCCTGCTTCCTTCTCTCTCTCTCTCTCGCTCTCGCTCTCGCTCTCGCTCGCTCGCTCTCGCTCTCGCTCTGCCTGCCTCTTTGCCTACCTGTGATCTCTGTCAAATAAATAAATATTTTTTTTAAAAAACCTTAAGATTAAAACTTAGAAGTCTAAGTCAAGCCTGCATCAAAATAAGCAGTATCTGAGGAATTTAGAGCTTGGTGACCAAGAAAAATGCCAAAACCTTATTCCTAAACAATGTCAGTAAGAGGGTGACAGAAATCAAGAACGAAAAACAAGCAAATTTCAAAAGTAAAAAGTAATTAAAGATAATGGAAATGCCCAGTTTCTAAAGGCTTCTCAGTACAGCGCATGAAAATGCAGAGTTGTCGGCCAAAATGGGTTTTCCTTAAAAAAAAAAACACGCCTCACAGACTGCAATGACAATGGTCCTGAGACATGTGGTGTGTTGCTGGGGACCACATAGAGGTGCATGCAGACAGGTCCCTGACAGATCTGCTCGACGCTTCGGTGAGTCCCACGGCCCTGGGACAGAGGCCACTGGGCCTGCGTCCAACGAAAGGCGAGCAGGGGGTGGAACAGCACCGGGATTTTCCTTCCTCGCTCATTCATTCTGATTCACTGGTTCCTGGAGGCGGTTCACAGGCGCGCGCGGAGGAAAGGCGGAGCACCGCGGAGAGCCGCCGCGTCTGGGTGCGGTCGGGCGCCTGCGGGGAGGGTGAGCGGGGCGGGCACAGGGGCGCCGGCACAGGGGCGCGGGCGGGGGGCGGGCGCCCGGGAGGGGCGTGCGCGGCCGCCTGCGCCGGAAGTGAGTGGTTGGCGGCGGGCGGGGGCAGCGAGCGGTCGGGCGTGAGTCGGTCCGCCCGTCCGCCGCCCGGCCCTCAGCTCCGCCTTCTGCGTCTCGGCCCGACGCGGCCGCAATCGGATCGGCCACGGCTGGGCGTTGCGGCCGCCCCGCCCGCCGCGCGCTCCCGCCCCGCCTCCGCCGCCGCCGCCCGGTCGGTCGGTCAGTCAGTCAGTCACTCACGGTGCGCGCGGCGCGGGAGCTGCGGGCGCTCACGGCGTGTCCGGGGAAGGAGCGCCGCGCCTGAGGAGGCGGCGGCGGGAGCAGCGGGAGCGACGGCTGCCCGGCCCCGGGCCGCTGGAGGATCGAGCAGCTGCCGCGGTGAGTGCTCAGCCTCGCCCTCGAGGCGGGCGGAGAGGCCGGCGAGCCGCGGACTGTGAGGCGCTGCCGTGGCTCCCGCCTCCATTTTCCCAGCGCCCGGCCCGGCGGTCCGGGCGCGGTGCGGGCGGCAGAGCCTGGGGCGGGGTCGCTGCCGGGCCCGGGCCGGGCTCGCCGAACCACGCCCAGCGCGGCGGTGGCGGGTAGGTGGGGGTCGGTGGGGCCGGGGCTGCCCCCGGCGTCCCAGGGGGCAGCGACGGAGGGAGACAATGAGATACAGGACCGCCGGGGGAGGGTGCGGTTGGGCTTGGACCTGGCACCGGGTGCTGGTGGCCCGGGAGCGCGAGGAGGAAAGGACGCTCCCCGGTTAGCCGCAGAAAGCGGTGATTCGGTGTCTGCGGCTCGTCGGGCTTCGGTGCCCCCCGCCTTTCATAAACGAATTCAGCGCAGAGATCTGGAAATGCGGGGCGCCTTCTGCGTCTTCTGACCAAGCAGGCTAAGGAATTGCTCCCTTGCTTTTGAGCCTCCTCTGCGGTCGCCGAGTCTGTGTGCGTTCCCGCCGGAAATCCAAACTGCGGTTCGTGGCGGGGGAGGGGGCCGTGTAAGAGCGGTAGGACGCCTTCGTTTTAAAACAGCCTGAAAGATGTGGTTTTCTTATTCAGGCGGCGTCTTAGGGTGTCCCCGCCGTGCGAGCTGGGAACCGCATCAGCCTCAAGCGCTTGTAAGCGCGAAGACGTTGCTGGGTATGAAATAAGAGCTTTTTAGAAGGGTATAGGCGTCGCGTCACATGTTGTCTCGTGGCGGGGTGGGGGGGGGGGTTCTTATATTCTGTGGGAAGAGCGGTTGGGGAAATCTGGGAGAATTGAAACATTCTTCACTTCATCTCCCGGTGAGGGTTGATGTGTCTGCAGCATTTCCCCCGGAGCTGGGAGAGCTGCCTGTGTGTCTGCCAGAGCTGCTGTAGAGGAACCGTGAAGGTAACGGGCCAGGGATAGGGCGTGAACAGCTTATTAAAAGGGTGGTAGTGAGCTCATGGGAATATTCAGTTCGGCGGATCTTTATGGAATACCTGCTGTCTGGTAGCGTGGGGGACACAAAGTGGATAAGACCTGCAGCTCGGAGTGGTGGTGGAAAGAGCTCTTGGAAGCCAGGCAAACCAGAGGCCCCATGAACCCTGGAACTGGCTAGCAGTAAGATGGCTAAGCTGTTAACTCTCAGCAGTACTTTCCTATCAGAGAAATGGGAATGACACCACCTGTTTACCTTCCCGGGTGTTGTCAAACAGATTAAATGAGATAATGTATGCAAAATGCCTAGCACTTTTCAAGGTTCTGAGGTGTTGGCACATGTCGATTCCTTTCTTCCTTAGCCTACTGCTTTTGGGACTTTCCTGAGGGTAAGGAGAGGGAAGAAGTTAAGGTGGGTAATTGTAATGCAACGCTAAAATGTTGAAGTAAAGTTACAAAATAGGGGAGTAAAGAGGAGAGATAAATTCCAGCTTGGGAGCACTGGGGGAAAATTCATGGAAGCTGTGGGATTTCAGTGGAACCTTTAAGAATGGGTAAGATTAAAAAAAAGAAGAAGAAGGGGTAGGATTTCAACTGATGTAGATGGCGAGGATATATTCCAAGCAGAGGTGGTACTCTCCTTTGAGAGCCCAATTGAAGAGTAAAACCAATGGAGGAAGGGCAAAAATAGACACGCTCAAAAGCTTTTTAGCTCTTGTTGAGTCTGACCTTCAAAGATTGTCTCTGTTATTTTGCTTTTTGTGTTGTGAATTTCCCGGAGACCAGATCTAGCCCTATTCAAGTAAGTACCAAAATGTCTACAAAGCTTTAATACATGATTTTTTGGGTTAGACATTTTGTGCTATTTAGACTGCTGTTCTCTTCTGTTTGACTTTAATAAAGAATTATTTGTAGATGTCTCCTCATGGTGAATATTAGCTTTATTTGGTAGAAAAAAGCAGCTGATTTTTTAGATTGAGCGATCTCATTAAGATTATATAGTAAGTAAAAGGGGTGGAGTAGTGTGCCTCAAACTCTGAGTCGACATAATTTGTTGTCACTAATATTTTAACACTGTTCTCTGAAGAAGTGTTTTTAGCCATGTCTTTGAGGATTATTAGAATGACTTTTCTTTTGGTTTTGCTTTCTTTTGGTTTTCACCCCTTACATAATTACTGTATTTTTTAGATTAGCATTTTGGGGAGGCATCTGGGTGGCTCAGTCAGTTAAGTGTTGGACTCTTCATTTTGGCTCAGGTGGTGATCGTAGGGTCTTGAGATGGGTCTTCCCACTGGGCATGAAGCCTGCTTAAGATTCTCTCTCCCCCTCTACCAACCCCCTGTCTAAAAAAGAAAATTAGCAAAAAATAAAGATTAGTGTGGTGGATGATTTCACACTATAGATTCTGTAGAATCTCATGGCTTTGCCATGGTTCTGAAGTAGTTCAATGTCAACGTAGTATTGTTAGTCCCAAACTCTTAGGAAGATTAATATTAGCAAAACAAGATATGTGACCTCAGACAAATCTCTTATCTTGGATTCTCAGTTCCTTTACCTATAAAATGAGAAATTTGGACTAGGTCACTGGTGTGTGTTTTACTGAACTCCGCAATTTTGAGGAGGATCTTCAAGGTTCTGTAGATGTTTCACTCAAATCTCATTAAAAAATGTATTTTAAACTTATAATAATTAAAAGTGCCTACTAAGTGACATGTTCTGTTTTAAATGCTTTACATGTAAAATTTATTTAATTCTTGCCATGATTCTATGAAGTAGGTTGTGTTACTGTCTGAGCAGACAAGCACAGACTGTAGAGCTGTAAAGTGACAGAGCTGGGTTTGAAACCAGGCAGCATAATTCTTTAGCCTGTATTCTTAACCACATTTCATATTGCCGCCATAATAAAATAAATAGCACACACAAGTTTTTTTAATTGCAACATATGACATGAAATATACCATTTTAATCATTTTTAAGTGTACATTTCAGTGGTATTAAGTACATTCACAAAGTTGTGCAACCAGCACTATCTTCATAACTTTTTCATCATCCCAAACTGAAACTGCTCATTAAATAACTCTGCACCGCCTCCCCCTCCAGCCCCTGGTAATCACTTTTCTACTTCCTGTTTTTATGAATTTGACTTTTCTAGACTTCATGTAAGTGGAATCATGCAATATTTGTTCTTTGGTATTTGGCTTATTTCACTTAGCATATGTTTTCAAAGTTCCTGTTGTAGCATGAATCAGAATTTCATTCCTTTTTTAAGGCTGAATAATATTCTATTGTGTGTGTATACCACCGTTTATTTATTTATTCACCTGCAGATAGATGTTTGCCATTTCCACCTTTTGGCTATTGTAAATAATTGCTGTTCTGAACATTGTCATACATATATCTCTTTGGGTCCCTGTGTTCAGTTCTTTTAGATATATACCCAGAAGCGGATTTGCTGGATCATATGGTAATTCTCTTTGATTTTTGAGGAACTGCCATACTGTTTTACGCAGCAGCTGCAGCGTTTTACACTCTAGTAGCAGTGCACAAGTGTTCCAGTTTCTCCACATCTTCAGCAACACTTGTTATTTTCTCAGTTTTATTTTGTTTTGTTTTATAACAGTCATCCTAATGAGTGTGAAGTGGTATCTCATTGTGGTTTTGATTTACACTTTTCTAATGATTAGTGATTTGAGCATCTTTTCAAGTACTTATTGACCATCTGGTTTTTAGTTTTTGTTGTTGGTGTTGTTTTGGTAGAAATGTCTATCTAGGTCCTTTGCCCATTTTTAAAATTGAGTTGTTTTTGTTGTTGAGTTGTAGGAATTCCTTATATATTCTGGATATTAAGTTCATATCAGATCCATGTTATATAAATATTCTCTCCCATTTCCACGGGTTGCTTTTTATTCTGTTGATGGTATCTTTTGATGTACAGAATTTTTTCATTTTAATGAAGTCAACTTTATTTATTTTTTCTTTAGCTGCTTATGCTTTCAGTGCCATGTCCAAGAAATCATTGCCAAATTCAATGTCATGAAGCTTTTCCCTTGTGGTTTTTTCCTAACAGTTTTATCTCTTACGTTTAGGTCTTTATTTAACCCGTTTTGAGTTAATATTATGTATGGTGGTAGGTAAGGGTCCAGCTTCATCCTTTCACATGTGTGTATCCAGTTTATTAGCACCATTTGCTGAATGGACTGTTCTTTCTCCAGTGAATGGTCTTCACACTCTCATGTACAGATATAAAAAATTTTAGTTCAGAAGCATTTGGCATTGACAGGTGTCTGTTGGTGTGAAAGTGACTTTCCATGATTGGATTCAGTGTCCTTGCATTCGCTAGCAGGTTAAAATGTAAATCTTCATGAAGACCTTGACTGGCAAGACCATTGCCCTGGAGATGGAGCCTAGTGACACCATCAAAAATGTGAAGGCCAAGATCCAAGATAGAGAGGGCTTTATCCTCTGCCACACAAAACACCAAAGGCTCATCTTTGCAGGCAAGCATCTGGAAGATGGCTGCCATACTCTTTCTGATTTCAGTATTGGGAAAGAGTCAGCCTCGTACCTGGTCCTGCATTGGAGGGGTGATATGCAGATCTTTTTGAAGACCCAGACCAGCAAGACTATCACTCTGTTGGTGGAACTCAGTAGCACTTGGATGGCTAAGATCCAAGATAAAGAAGGCATCCCCCCTGGCCAGGAGAGGCTCATTTTTGCAGGCAAGCAGCTGGAAGATGGCTTCACTCTGATTACAACATCCAGGAAAGGTCAACTCTGCATCTGGTTCTCCATATGAGGGGTGGCTGTTAATTCTTTAGTAATTCTTCAGTCTTGAATTCATAGTGCCCTATGATGGCATTACTTTGCACTCTAGCCATTTGTCCCAGTTTAAGCCTAGAAATTACAGTTCCAGTAATAGCTGATTCTGGATTTTCGATAGCTATTCAAAATGTTAATAAAGATTTTGTTGGCATGGTACACACACATTGAAAACCATAACACATTCAAGGCCAATTTTGAAAGAAAAAATTCTTATTTAAACATTTTTTTCAATAAATTTAATTGAAGCTTATCCTGAGACTACAGAAGCTGCTACCAAAACAAACAAAAGCTACTGCCTACTTGGAACTACTTATCTCGGTGAAATCAAAACAAAACTTTATAGTAATAAATGGGTTGCTTAGGTTGTTATAAGACTGTAACTGACATACTTAATCCTTAATTTGTGTCTTTGAGTTGTAATACATTAATGTATTTGAACGTAGACTAGTATTAGCAGCACTTTTGTCAATTTTACATATTTGATATACTGTATAAAGATTTCATCTGGGAAAATTTTGTCAGGAAATGTTAGAAAACTCCCAGGTTATGTAATCTCTGAAGCTTTATCTCATGCTGTTCCTTTAAGATACAAATTACCGCATGTTAGGGCAGATGTCTTAAAATACATGACTCTTGATTTATAGATTGGCCTTTAAAACTGTATATATTTTCCTATTAATGGGATATTAATATTAAAACAGGGGCCCCTGGGTTGGCTCAGTCAGTTGGGCGTCTGTCTTCAGCTCAGGTCATGATCCCAGAGTCCTGGGATCAATCCCCGTAGCAGGCTGTCTGCTCAGCGGGAAGCCTGCTTCTCCCTCTCCCACTCCCTCTGCTTGTGTTCCCTCTCTCGCTTTCTCTCTGTCAAATAAGTAAAATCTTTAAAATATATATATATTAAAACATAGTGTTTCTCTGCTTTAGACAGAGCTAGATGTAATGGAGAAGTCAAACAGCTAGGTATTCTGCCCTCCAAAACAGAGGGGATGCCAGTTTAAGTGCAGGATAGAAGGAATCAGTAGAGAATATAATCAAGGGAGCCGAATCCAAGAAGAAGCACAACGTATTGGGATTTCAAAACAATGTGAAGAGATTAGGTTCGGAAAAGAAGAGACAAGCAAGACATCCCTTTACATGAGGAGAAAAGAAAGGTTGGGAGGTTCATAATTGATGTCATCATGTAACACAATTTAAGTCCCCTAGTGAATCTGGAGAAAGTTAGAACTAGGCCCAAATACTGTAGAATTGCAATAAATGAGTTTTGTAACTATACTTAAGAATTAGATGCTTTTTTAAAAAACACCTTTAAAAGGATCTTGCTAAGTTTTGTATGTGAAGAAAAGGGTTAGCTAAATCAGGACAACAAAACAACTAATAATATGACTTGAAAATACAGTGTATTCTTTATGTATCCAAGCTTGTACATGCCTCTGTTTGTGGTTTTCAGTCATGCTTTGTTCTTCTAATTTTTCCAGTCAAAATCCCACTTGCCCTTTGAGACCCAAGTGGGTCCTTTATGAAGCTGTTAGACACTAAGCAGAATTAATTGCTTTCTTCTTCATTTCTCTAGACCTTACTCGATTTGCCTTGTGTTATAGATAATTGTGTACTGTCTCAAATCCCCCTGAATTTTGGGAGTATTGGACCTTTCTTCATCTGAAATATCTCTCAGTCCCTTAAATAGAATAGAAATTCAATAAAAAGGTTTTAATGAAAACTGTTATTTGAAAAATTATTTACAATTGGCATTACATCTCCTGAAAGCATTCATTAATATCTAATAATGTTAATTTTACTTATAAAGAATAATTCTTTCTTGGCTTATTTGGCTTATTTTATATTTTAACAAATGACTTTAGAGACCAGTGAGGGGAATCAGTGATCCCCTTATTTGTGAATAGAGTACTTTATAAATGCTATTAATGGCTCAAAAACCTTTTTGTTTACTCTAAATTAAAAAAAAAATCTTTAAAAGCAGGAGCAATGAATATGCAGCATTATGTTTGGAAAATCTTGGGTTTACTGCTTGGTAATGCAGAAATTTCAAAGTCTGGATCTTATATCTGTTTAATTTGGTGCTCGGTTTTAATGTTTGTCTTAACTAAAAGGCAGCTCATATAGGGACATACACCCAAAAAGAGTAAGTACATATTTGGCTATGCTTTGTTAGTGGAGACACTCATTGTTTAATTTCCATCCATCAGTTTTTTTGTTTGTTTTTAAAGATTTTTACTTACTTACTTACTTAAAGTAAAGATATTTACTTACTTGACAGAGAGATCACAAGTAGGCAGAGAGGCAGAGAGAGAGAGAGGGGAAGCAGGCTCCCTACTGAGCAGAGCGCCCGATGTGGGGCTAGATCCCAGGACCCTGAGATCATGACCTGAGCCCAAGGCAAGCCTCTTAACCAACTGAGCCACGCAGGCGCCCCTGCATTTATATATTTTTAATAAATGCATTCAAAATCCATAGAAAATTGTGTTTAGGAAGCATTTAAAGAGTTAGAAAACTTTTTTTAAAATTATTTATTTATTTATTTGTCAGAGAGAGAGAGAGAGCAAGCACAGGCAGACAGAGTGGCAGGCAGAGGCAGAGGGAGAAGCAGGCTCCCCTCCGAGCAAGGAGCCCGATGTGGGACTCCATCCCAGGATGCTGGGATCATGACCTGAGCTGAAGGCAGCCACTTAACCAACTGAGCCACCCAGGCGTCCCTAGAAATCTGTTTTAAGAGTGTCAGGTACAGTATTATAAGATGATACACATGGTTTTCTTTTGGAATACAGTTATTTTCTTACCAAGTTTTAAAATGCCTCATTTATTTTTAAGGTACAGATTAACCACTTTTTTGTTTTTGTTTTTAAAAAAAAGGTGCTATGGGGCACCTGGGTGGCTCAGTGAGTTAAGCCTCTGCCTTCGGCTCAGGTCATGATCTCAGGGTCCTGGGATCGAACCCGCATCGGGCTCTCTGCTCAGCGGGGAGCCTGCTTCCTCCTCTCTCTCTGGCTGCCTCTCTGCCTACTTGTGATCTCTAGCTCTCTCTGTTAAATAAATAAATAAAATCTTTAAAAATAAATAAATAAAAACAATGGGTAGGTAGCATACTACTAGTGGTCACCACAGAAAGTAAGCAAATTTAGACTTTTTTTTGTAAAAGATAAATGCTTAGCTTTTTGATACCTCTTTTTAAATACTTTGCCATGAAACAACCAATAAACCTGTTTGGTACAAGATGCTATGGTCATTCCTCAACTACTTCAATAAAATAACACTTGACAGTCTTCTTACTTCAGCTTCTCTTTTGCTTCAGTAGTAGCTTTTGAAATTAAACCTTATTTCCAACTTTGTTTTGTTGAGGTCAAAATAGCTGCTTCATGAAGGATTATATAATATGCTTTTTCCATACAGTATTGTTTTGTGGTGTGTTTTTTTTTTTTTAAGGAGGGTGGTTGCAGAGGAAGAGAGAATCTCAAGCAGGCTCCACACCCAGCATGGAGCTTGACATGGGGCTTGATCTCACAACCCTGATATCATGACCTGAGTCAGGATCAAGAGTCCAGCGCTTAACCAACTGAGCCATCCAGGGGCCCCCATAAAGTATTGTTTCTAATAAGGAAATCATTACTCTGGAACACCTGTCTCTTCCAGCAACTTCCAAAAAAGGTGGGTTCTTTATTTCATTATTGAAAAAGAACCCAGCAAATACTATCACTTTCTCCTCAGAATACTTAGAATTGCTTAGAGTACTTTGATAACTTTATGTGATGTGTGATTGTCTGACAGGTGGCCATAGGGAAGATACCAGTGTCATTTTGTGTGTTAAGGAAACCTGTGTATTCTATTAAATTATGTTATACTTAAAGTACATATGTATATTATAATACAATTAAATATAAAAATAACTAATATGTTCTTATATTCTATAGATATCACTCATACCTCCTGGGATACAGTCACCTCCATTTTCGAAACCACTGTACAGTTTTACTTTTGTTAATGAGTCTTTCATATTAAGTTCTATTTCATAGTGTATAATACTATATGAAGCCATCTTAAAAATAAAGCACTCGGAGCAAGACATTCTCATTCTCTTATTAATCGTAAAGTGATGTTTGTGGAAGAAAAATAGATAAATTTCAGCAAAGTGAGACCTAAATAAAATTTATTCTTCACCACAA
>PISX010021815.1:0-32884 GCA_004024625.1 Mellivora capensis
TTTCCCTCAACTCCCTTCTCCTCTCCATCTCCCCTAATACTTATAACTGGAAATTTGTACCTTTTGATCACCTTCCTCAAATCCCCCCTCCCTCACCCTTCATTTCTGGTAAACACATGTCTGATCTCCTTTTCTATAAATTTGCGTTTTTTTGTTTTGGGGTTTCTGTTTGTTTTTAGATTCCATGCATAAATGAGATCATACAGTATTTTTCTTATTTCACTTATCAGAAGGCTATATACTTATGGCATCACAACGCTTTTATCTGTTCATCAATTGAAGGACTCAGGTTGTTTCCATGCCTTGGCTATGTAAATAATGCCATCATGAACATGGAGGCATAGACAATTATATGGTCACAATTACAAGCCAATCTTCAACAAAGGAGGCAAGAACATGCAATGAGAAAAACGAAAGTCTCTTCAACAAATGGTATTGAGAAAACTGGACAGCTACATGCAACAGAATAAAACTGGACCACTTTCTTATAATATACACAAAAATAAACTCAAAATGGATTTAAGATCTAAATGTTAAAACCTGAAATCATAAAAATCATAGAAGAGAAAATAGGCAGTAATTTCTCTGACATTGGCTGTTACAATTTTTCTTTTTTTATTTTTAAAGATTTTATTTATTTATTTGACAGAGATCACAAGTAGGCAGAGAAGCAGGCAGAGAGAGAGGAAGGGAAGCAGGCTCCCCGCTGAGCAGAGAGACTGATGCAGGCTGGATCCCAGAACCCTGAGATCATGACCTGAGCTGAAGGCAGGGGCGTAACCCACTGAGCCACCCAGGCGCCCCTGTTACAATTTTTCTAGATAGGTCTCCTGAGGCCTATCTAGAAAACAAAAAGCAAACATAAAGCAAAAATAAACTATTGGGACTACATCAAAATAAAAAGGTTCTCCACAGCAAAGGAAATAACCAATAAAACTAAAAGAGAGCCCACCAAATGGAAGAAGATATCTGCAAAATGACAAAGCCAATAAAGGGTTAGTGTCAAAAATATATAAAGAACTTATAAAACTCAATAACTTAAAAATAAATAATCCAATTAAAAAATGGGCAGAAGACATGAATAGATATTTCTCCAAAGACAACATCCAGATGGTCAACAGATACATGAAAAGATCCTCATCACCACTCACAATCAGGGAAATGCAAATCAAAACCACAATGAAGTATGACTTCACATTGGTCAGAATGGCCAAAATCAATACCACAAGAAACAAGAGGTGTTGATGAGGATGTAGAGAAAGAGGAACGCTCTTGAACTGTTGGTGGGAATGTAAACTGATGAAGCCACTCTGGAAATCAGTCCGAAGATTCCTCAAAAAAAAAAAATAGAACTACCCTAAATTCCAGCAATAGCACTACTGAGTATATGCCCAAAGAATACAAAAATACTAATTCAAAGGTACATGAATCTCCCTATGTTTATAGCAGCATTATTTATAATAGTCAAATTATGGAAGTAGATGTGGTGTCTGTATGTGTGTATGTGTATATATAAATATATATGCATATGTATATATGTATGTATGCATATGTATATTGTATATGTATATATTTGCCTATGTTTACATACATATATATACAAATATATGCATACACACACACACACACACACACACAATGGAATATCATTCAACCACATAAAAGTATGAAACCTTACCATTTGCCAGGACATGAATGCAGCTAGAATAACATACTAAGCAAAATAAGTGAAAGAAAGACAAATACCATATAATTTCACTTACATGGAGAATTTAAGAAATAAAATAAATGAGTAAATGGGAAAAAGAGAGAGAGAGAGAAACCACAAAATAAAACTCTTAACTATAGAGAACAAACTAATGGTTACCAGAGGGGAGAGGGAGGGGGATGGGTTAAATGGGTGATGGGGATGAAGGAGGGCACTTGTCCAGATGAGCACGGGGTGATGTATGGAATTTTTCAATCATTATATCTTACAACTGAAACTAATATAGCACTATATTAACTGGAATTTTTAAAAAAGAAAAATGTATATACATGTGTATTTTGACTCTCAAAAAATAAAAAAATAAAATATATCTTGGGAAATCAAATTATGTTTTCCCTAAGCTTACTTTTTTCATTTTTCATTATTTTAATTTGTCTAAACTTTTTATTATTTATGCTTATTCTTTTGCATTATTCATTATTTTGCCTTAAAACTGTTTTAAAATTATCAGCCTTTGTCTCTGTAAACACTTTACCACACTTTCTAAAGCATGTACACTTTTAAAACTCTGTGATAATTTTTGAAAAGGGTGAGTGGAATCAGCTATTCCTTTTCCTCTGCCACATTTCCAAGATTTGCAGTTAAGTGGCTATCATATTACTCATTCTTTCCCATGGGCTGTGAACAGAAACGATGTATTTACTTCCAGGTTAAGACAATTAGATCTGATATTCCCCCCTTCATCCCCTTCTTCCCCTCTGTAGTGACCTCAGAGACTACATTTAACACAGTTACAAGATGGCATGGCCTCCATTAGCCTTGGCCTCTGAAAGGCCATATGCAGAGCCCTCTGCTCACCAACCAGTAACAAGTAATGCATGAGACATCAACAGTTGGTTGTGACAAGCCACTGAGATTTCAAGTTAGTTAAATACAGCACAACCACTCCTTAAACAGAAAATTCTTTTATACACTTAATGCAACTGGGATCAACATGTAAATAGCATAAATGTATACAAATAAAAGATAATCTCTTCTTCCAATGACTATTCTTATTTTGCCTTGGAGTTCTATTCTAATATCCCAGAAAACAAGGTAAAATGCCTACATTAAGAAGCCTTAAACTAAGGCCACCATTTGCAGGTTAACTCAGTCTCATGTAATACTTGATTCAAAGTTCAAATTCTCAATCATAGCTATTTCTCCTCTCTCAATAGAGCTTCCATCTCTCTTCTCAATCCTGAGACCCATAAATGGGTTCAAGATGAACCTTACTTACTCTTATGCATTTACAAGAAGTTACCTCCAAGGCACAGTTTTTCTCCCTGCTCTCCTAGTTCCCGTGGTGGTGTGGTCAGTTTGCTCTGGTGCCTATGTGGGCATCCATCAGGATACTTCTACTCCAGCTTGGACTACTTTGGCATTCTATTGGCTCTGGATGCTGAAGTTGGCAGCAACTGAGCTCTGCCTTCATTACAAAGACCCTATATTCAGAGGCTGGCCAACATTTTCTGGCCCTCTAGTGAAAGAGTATTTCAGGCTCTGCAGTTGTTGTATATTTTTCTCTGTTGTATATTTTTCTTCCTTTTTCTTGCTCTTCTTGTGGTGTAGTGGTGATGATGATCAGTCTTCTTCTTTCCCCTCTCTTTTCTTTGCCTTCTCTTTCTCCCTCCTTCTCTTCATCATAATTCTCTTCTTTTTGAAATTGTAAACACCATTCAGACCTTAGGGCCATAAAAATGAATACTGGCAGGATTTGACCTATTGGCCACAATTTGCCAACCTCTGACTTACAACTGTTTCATTCTGATCTTGGGCCTCTTCTAGCTTCCTATACCAGTTTTAACAACTCCTGGGTTCCTGGCATGCTCTACAGTCTGTGGGAGGTTGTGGGCTATTTCAGGTCCATCTGTTGAGAAAATTCCCTCTTCCCAGAGTCCTTTTTGATTTTTTGATTTTTTGATTTTTATTACTTCTGCGCCATGCTGATCCCAGAAACAGACCAAGGTTTGGCATGCTCTTTCATTCCCTCTCAACCTGGTGGGACTCTACTAGAGTGTGATGGCCTGAGGCTCAAGAAACTGGGGGTGCAGGTCTGTTTTCAGGGATCCAGGCAACAGCTTTCCATTCTGTGAAGCTTCTTTAAATTATTATTTTCCCCCCAGCGAAGAGCTTTCTACTTTTTTCTGTTTGGTGGATCATGTCCTCTGATCTTCTAAACTACGGTAAATAGGAAAACTCTTCCACTGTGCTGCACTAGTCTTGCATTTTACTATATAAAAGGGACATTTGGTAACTTAGAAAATGCCTCTTTCTCAACCAAAGTAAACCAGTTTTTAATATATATTCCAATCCATCCCTGAAATAAACATCATAAATCTCCATATTCTGTAATTAAATACTTCCTAATTTACCTGCTACTGATACAAGTTTTTTTAAACAGAGGGACGTATGTATGTATTTCAAGCTGCCAGACATCTAAACTGCGTCAGCCATGGAGCATGAATTTTCCGTATTTTGTAGGAAGTTCATAGCTTCAAGGGTAATGTAAAGCAAAGTATTCAAAAGTTGTATATTATAATCATCTATTTAAATATTTTAAGTGATCATTTATTCATAAGGTCCCACTTTTTCCTTCCCAAGATACTTGGCATGATGCAGAAGCAATTAAAAGACACTCGTAATCATAATCACAGCAATTATTATGTTTTCTGGCAGCTCTGTGCCACCCTTACATAGCAAGCCTCCAGAGATCTAGTTCTGCTTCTGGAATAGAGAGCATCTGTCCTTAACAGAGGTTTCAGCCTATGCTCCTGCCTGGGTGACCCAGAAGAGCGTCAGCAGTGACTCAGCCGCACCCGGGGAGGCACTATTAGTGACTCAGTGTCACACAGCAAAAGAGAAGGTTGCTACGATACTTGGCCTTTCTTTTCCTCTTGTGAGAGTTCTTTCTACGATAGCTGTAGGGTGAAATACAGCAAATTTAAAATTCCAAAAACATTCTGCGTTAGATGCCCTACAATATGGTTCTGGCTTTGGTTATAGAAAGGAGTGGAATGTGTAAGATGGCTTTATAACTTTAGAACGAAATAATTTCTAAAAAAATATTAGTTTCATTCAGCAAGGTCCAAATTGCTTACCTATGCTTGTGTTCTATATCTCTTTCCTCCTCTTATATGTGTGTTTAGGAGGGAGAAGGAACATCCAGTCCAATATCACAAATCGTGTGCCTCCTTCTTCCAGGGAATCCCTGGAGAATAGGGAATGGGGACCACTGGGCCAGGCTGTTGAGGAACTGACCTTCCCTCCTGTCTGGACTGATTTCAGCATTGAAACTACCACTTCTGAGAAACTTCCTCCTGTCTGTGTTCAGGCATCATTATTTAGGCTTATAAATATGCAGTTACCTACTGGTCACCCTCACTATATGTGAACTCCTTAAAGGAAGAAATTATGTCAAGCTTTCAAAAATTGGTTCTTAAAAGAAGGGAGGAGATGGGTGCCTGGGTGGCTCAGTGGGTTAAAGCCTCTGCCTTTGGCTCAGGTCATGATCCCAGGGTCCTGGGATGGAGCCCCACATCGGGTGCTCTCTGCTCAGCAGGGAGCCTGCTTCTCCCCCCCCCACCCCCCGCCACATGCCGCTCTGCCTACTTGTGATCTCTGTCAAATAAATAAATAAAATCTTAAAAAAAAAAAAGAACAGAGGAGAGCTTGAGAGAGCAATGAATGAAAGAACACATGAAACTAATTAGTCTGGTAAGATTATTTGTAGTTTTGAGAGGTTCATTTATCATGTTTTTTCTGAAAGGAAAGGATGGTACACTTCATTCAGCAAATTTACTCAGATTAGTGCATTAAATCCGATCAAATATCTGGGTTATATGCTTGAGTATCATGACTGAAACAATATTGGATCATCACCAGGAAGGCTAAATACTGAATGAAATCTTTCATCTGACTGCTTTCATCTGACAGCCGAAAGGGATAAAACCACCAAAGATAATGGCTCATGCTGAACACAGGCTCTTCCTAAGAAGAAAAGACAAATAATAAGGATCTTGTCCTAGTCCATCTTTTTTATTGGTAAGTGAGCCCATTATATACAGGTCATGTAAGAAGATCATTGGATATCCACAGCTAAATTTAATATATTACCTTTTCTTTCCATCCAATTAAATGAGTTTAGAGCCTCTGTCAGAGCACTGTGGTAAGTACCAGAAGTGAGAGGAGGAGGAACACAAAGACAAAAAACTGGCATATAAACAGGTAGTATAAAGTCATAGTGCAAAGACCCTGAGCCAGGTGGCCTGGCTTTGAACTTCACCACTCCTACCTTCTAACTCTGTAACCCTGGACAGGTTATGTAGCATCACTAATCCTCAATTGCTGCACTCATGAAATTATAACAGTACCTATCTCTTAGGGTTACTGAGAAGATAAATGACATGGGAAAAATACTTCATTCAGCATTTGACACAGAAAGTCCTCTGAAGTCACAGTAATTATTATTGTTTTGCTATTGCTGATGTTTTCATTATAATTAAGATAGAGTCCTTGACATGTCGGAGCCATGGTTTGGCTGAGAATAACAAGAACTACTTATCAACTGATTTTCACAAAATAGATCATAGCAAATTGAAATATAGTCTACCAAATATACCAGTAACCTTCAATATTCTTAATAATATTTATAGATTAAAAGAAGTTTTGATCATTTGTCAATGTTCTCTTTCTGTTTATTAAATCATACTCTTGCATTATGTAGGTAACTATTGGATACTGGATATTTCTTTAATAAACCACATATAAATTTAATTACAATGATAATGTATTCTTGTTCGAGTTTCTCATAGAATTATTTAATCTTCCATTAACTCTCCTATTGAGGTCAAAATTCTTTGCACAAATATAAGTCCTCGGACCTATAAGAACAGATTCAAAATCCAAACAGTTCCATTAGGCCTGCAAAAGCCCTACAAAATTGATGTAATCCTAAAGACTACACAGTGGTTCAGTTCTAATGTGGATGATTCTGAAGATTTTCTTGCCAAATGGAACAGTGCTCCAAAGAATGAAGCCCACTTGCAATATCCTGAAGTCTTAAATGCCAACCACCAAGCTAAAGAGGTGAAGATGAATTACATGAAAGCCTTTCTCAATAAGCTAACGCCTTCATACCATAGTGAGTCAGAATAAAACAAACCAGAGCAAGAGGGTTTTATCTCCTCAGGCCCTTTGCCTTTGAGAGGCCTAAAGGCTATAGCGATGGGCTGTCAAGAGAAGATGGTTGTAGCACTTAACTTCCTTTCACATTTATGGGGGAAAAAGGTAAGACAGACTATTGTATCTCAAAGATCTGCTTCTCAGTTTCATGCTATTCAGACCTACCCAGAGCACAGGTAAAGATGTTCACAAGACTAAGCAAAGCCTCAGGGCAAACATCAGGTCGTCCTTGGGCATACATTTTTCTAGAAGCTTAGTGGGAAAGCATTATCTATATATTTAATCAGATACAGATACCTCAAGAATTCTTACAATAAATCAGGAAATCTAAAAATATATGTGCCTTGCTGGGACTTGCACCTTAGGAATATCATGTCTACTTTGCTCTTCTGAAACTTTAATAGAAAGTCTGAATATCCAATATGACAAAATGTTCCCACCAGCCAAACATAAACAAAAGTTCCAGGGTTTTATGCACTGAATTTGTATTCATTTCTTTTGTCACACCAGTACTGAAGTGTAAACAAAAGCAAACTCTAGCTATAATAAATACAGGATTCGCTTTGCCCTTTTCTCCAACCCAGGTCCATGCCCTTTTATCCCCTTTACAGCAAAAGGATTTTGTCCTTCTGTTATGCTTTCCCTTGAGGATGTAGAGCTTTATAAAAATCACATAGAACAGCTGATGATACTCCTAAGATCCTTACAAGGCAAATGCAGATGGTGATGATAACCACCCCCACACTGTCCGTCTGCTCAGATGTTAACCTCAAGGGAAAAAATCTACACCAGTGACATGAGGATATTTTTCATGCCAGCAAAGAACTGCTGTGAAAAGGTACAATCATGATCCCACCCATTCACCCAGGCTCCGATTTGAGAGTACTGTAGTCAAACATACAGGCCCCAGGATTAATGGCTAGACTACAGAAGCCACTCTGACTTTTCTAAGAGTGATTAATGACTTTGCAAGTCAGTGAGCATTAGTGGTCTGGGCGTTTGGGTTTCAGGTAGAGGACAGTGTGTGGATCACGAACTTATAGAATACCCAGATAATCATCTTTATATTTCTGTACCTTCTATGGTTCCTGGCATGAAGGGCTAGAGGGTACAAATAAATATCTGAGGGCGCGCCTGGGTGGTTCAGTGGGTTAAAGCCTCTGCCTTCCGGGGACGCCTGGGTGGCTCAGTTGGTTAAGCGGCTGCCTTCGGCTCAGGTCATGATCCCAGCGTCCTGGGATCGAGTCCCACATCCGGCAAGCAGCCTACTTCTCCCAGTGCTCACTCGCTCTCTCTCCCTCTCTCTCTGACCAATAAATAAATTTAAAAAAATAAAAAAAATAAAGCTTCTACCTTCGGCTCAGGTCATGATCCCAGGGTCCTGGGATCGAGCCCCACATCGGGCTCTCTGCTCCGCGGAGAGCCTGCTTCCTCTTCTCTCTCCCTGCCTGCCTCTCTTTCCTATTTGTGATCTCTGTCTGTCAAATAAATAAATAAAATCTTAAAAAATAAAATAAATAAATAAATAAATAAATATCTGAGAAGAACTAAATGAATAAATAGCTTTCAGAAGATTTTCAGTTCAAGTGAAGTTGAGGCCCAGGAAAAATTTAATACAATTAGTTTGTCACACTATCATGGTTAGAATTCTATCTCCACTAATTAACTGTCGAATCTTGGGTAAGATATTTAAACTTCTCAAGCTTCCAATTCCTCATGCATAAAACAATATACTCATAGGGTCACTATAGGAACTAAATGATATAAAATACCAAAGGTACAGTGATTAACTGAGTGCTTGTCACAAGTAGACCCTGAATAATTTAATCATCCTTAACAGGTAACCAGAAAAGTTCAGCCTCTCCTTTATTGAAAAGCTCAGAGTGGAAAGCAAGGTATGAAAAATAGAACTTTCATCTGGAAAATGATGAAAAATGACCTGAACTGAAAATGAGTACTGCCTGAAGCCAGAGATATTCATTCATTCATTTTTCTCTGATCTTGCTCTTTAGTGGCTATGTGATATTGAAGAAGTCATTTAAGCTCTGATAGGCTCAGTTCTATCAGCCACAAATTATGACTATAATTTCTGTATAATTTTAATAATTTTTGCTCATTCCATCATATAGTTCTATTTGAGACTTTGTGTAAGGTATAATCATGATTTGTAAATAGTGACACATTATACAAATATAAGGCACTATTATGAATCAATTTTTTGGGTTGCTAAATATAGAAATGGCATATAAATATACTTGAATAATGGGCAAAGGGGCTCATAGTAATATTTCTCTTACTATGGGAAAGAAAAAAATCATGCTTTCAAGGCCAAGTTATAAGTCAGACTCCCTAACTTTAGATCTAACAGGCTCAGAGGTTTCATCTTGCATGCTTGGAAAACTAAATTGGGAAGAATTGAGAAGATGTTGTTGGGGCCAATTTTAAAAAGTACCATTGTAGTTCAGTTGTGGCTGCTAAGGATCCAGAAGGTAGGTGAGTCCATACGTGTGCTGTGAATTTTCCATCGTAACATGACATGTTCTTTCTGCCCATAATATTGCTGACAACCCACTTCTTGAAACTCTCTATTCTGTGAACCCTAACTTGTTGTGTTTGCCAGTGGCTTTAAATGTTCTTTCTCTGCTTCCTGACATATCTTGCTCCTACCCACCATTTTTGTTTTCATCAGTTTCTGTCTAAACTCATTTCCTAGGGACCTCTTTTTTTTTAATTCCCATGGGAATTCCCATGTGCAATCCTAAATTTACATTTAGTGTCCTAATATCTGTACATAGCTTTTATAAGTCATTATCACTCAAATATGGCTAAAAATTTATAAATCATCATTCTCCTAACCCCCTTTAGTTCCTTATTTCTAATATTCCATTTATCTCAGGGTGTGCAATGCTTTATATGCAGAGAGGCATAAAATTTGAATGCATTCTATTATATTGGAGGAAATAGAATCCCAGTAACTTCAGAGATTTTCCTATCTCCCTGGGTACATCTAAATTCCAGGGCTTTCACGAAGCTGTGGTATCATTAAAAGTGGACACCATGTCCTTGCTATTATCTGTTCATGCTGGCATCTTCTGAGACTTCCAGAACACCAATCCCTGGACCTTTAACCATCAGTCCACATGCTTGGCTTCTGAGCAAGCCCTCATTTGCATCTGCTGATACCCTTTGGGATATTATAGTTGTTATGGCTAGCAACTTCTTAAATGAGGAGTAAAAGTTAAGAGGCAAAAGGGCAAAAGTAAATACAAGAGAAAATACATTAATTCATATTTCAAAACCAAAAATGTTTTCTGACTTTACTTCCAAACACAATGGAATAATGAGAACTAATTTACCTTCATACCCCAAACAAAAATGGACAAAAATTTTTTTTAGTTTTCACATCAGACATCACACATCAGGCAGTGAAAGGGACTGAAAAATGGGATTTCCTGGGAGACAGAAAACAAACAAGGTGAGCACTTGAGCCCTATCACAACTCCAGATTACTTCCTAGAGGGAATTTTCAGACTGTGTGTGAGAAGGCAGAATCATTCAGAGTCTGTTAGTCTCCATGAGGTGGAAATATGAAACTGGGAGTCTTAGGAATTATCTAAATTGAAGAGCAGAGTAGCAGAGAAGAGAGAATTCCAAAGAGAGAGAACTCCAGAGATCTGCAGAGGGTCTACCTCAATTATCTGTTAGAGAACTTACATGTATGTGAGGAAACTATCTAAAGCAAGAAAAAAAATTCTCAAAGTGATTGATTAGAACTTACAGAGCACCAGGGGTATTTCCTTTTCTAGGCAGTGAGAATGGAAAGCTTCATTATTCAGAGAATGTTGAGTATACTACTCAAAAGACAATTGCCTAATGGGGAAAAATTAACCTCAGAAGAAACAATGCTCTGTTCTTGCTAACAAAATCTAAAAGAAACACCTTAAAGAACTGAACTTTTTCAAGTAACTTAATTGCATCCTAGAATAAAGTTCAGAAACATTTATAGGAATACAAAAATATCCAGAACCCAACAGGATAAAATTCATGTTATCTGGCATTAAATTAAAAAAAAAATTACTAGGTATGCAGGGAAGCAGGAAAATACAATGCATAAGGGAGAGAGAAAAAATTAATCAATACAAACACACCCAGAAATAACACAGCTGACACAATTTGTAGTGGGGGGAAAACACAATTATAACTTAACTGGATATGTCCAAGAAACTAGAAGAAAGATTGAACATGCTAAGTAGTAACACGAAAGATATAAAAGAAACCCAAGGAGGGGTGTCTGAATGGTGTAGTCAGTTAAGCATCTGACTTTTGGTTTTGGCTCAGATCATGATCTCAGGGGTTAGGGATTGAGCTTTGAGCTCAACCAGGAGTCCGCAGGAAGATTATCTCTGTCCCCACCTCTCTGTCTCTCAAATCAATCAATCAGTCTTTAAAAAAAAAAGAAAGAAAGAAAGAAGAAAGGAAGACCCAGAGTGAAGACCCCAGAGCTGAGGGCTCACAGTTCTGGAAGCTCAGAGGACAGAGACAAGCAGGGGCCTCAGTCCACTATAGACAGGGTTGCTGGGGGCAGGCAACACCTATGGGAGGCTGCAGTTTTCAGTGGTGCTTACAGAAAGGGAGACTGTGTGTTCTAGAGTGTTCAGAGAGGAGCAGAGTGTGACTACTCTGCCCTGGGACAGAGGTCTGGGTGCTGGCATTTTCCTTTGCTCTGACCCTCCCAAAAGGTGTGAAAAGCCTCCAGACAACAACCCCCCGCCCCCAAAATGGTTTCCATGGAGCCCAGCCCCCTGACAAGGGGCAGGGCAAATCTACCCAAGCAGGGTTGCCTGAAAAACAATGCGGCAGGCGCCTCCACCAGAAGACAAGCTAGAAGAACAAGAGGATGACAACCCTAGGGTCCCCATACAACTGTAAAACCCCAACACCGGGGGAAAATAGTATTTCAAGCTCCAGGTGTTACCTCACAGCCTATGTATTTCTCTCAACTTTTTTTTTTTTTAAATCTTTCTCATGTTTCTTCTCTGTTTTTTTCTTTTTACCTATTTCTCATTTCAACTAGATGTTTAATACAACGTATTCCACAGTAACATTTTAACTTGTACTTTTTCACACCTATATATTTTTCTTTTCTTTTCTTTTCCATGAAGGTACTATGTGAAATATATACACCAGACACAAAAAGACAAATATTGTATAATTCCACTTATATGAATGTATAGAATAGGCCAATTCATAGAGACAAAGTAGATCACCATGCTCCAGAAAATGAAGAGTTACTGCCTACTGGGTGCAGGGCCATACTCCCTCTAAAATCTGTAGAGAAATCTTTCTTCCCTCTTCGCCTCTGATAGTTTGTTAGCAATATTTGGTATTCCTTGGTTTGGAGCTGCCTAACTCTATTCTCTGCCTTCCTCATATGGTATTTTCCCTATGTATATGTCTCCATTTTTTTTTTTTTTTTTAGGAGACAGAGCACACAGACATGGGGGGAGGGGCAGAGAGAGAGGGAAAAGGAGAATCTTTATTTTTTTTAATATTTTATTTATTTATTTGACAAACAGAGATCACAAGTAGGCAGAGAGGCAGGCAGAGAGTGAGGAGGAAGCAGACTCCCCACAGAGCAGAGAGCCCGATGGGGGGCTTGATCCCAGGACCCTGGGATCATGACCTGAGCCGAAGGCAGAGGCCTTAACCCACTGAGCCACCCAGTGCCCCAGAAAAGGAGAATCTTAAGCAGGATCTGTGCACAGTGCAGATCCCAGCATGGGACTGATCTCATGACCCTGAGATCATGACCTGAACCAAAATCAAGAGTTGGACATTTAACTGACTGAGCCACCCAGGCACCCTAGCAATTTTCTTATAAGGACACCAGCCATTTTGGATTAGGGGCTCACTGTACTGAAGACTCATTCTAATTAATGATACTTACAATGACACTATATGCTAATAAAGTCACATTCTGAAATATTGGAGGTTAGGACTTCAACATATCTTTTTTAGACACAATTCAACCCATAACAGTTGTTATGGTTTAAAGATATTTCAGTCTTTCTAAAGATGCCTGTAAATGTACATAGGCATTTTGTGGGGTTAATAGGCAAATACACAACAGGATCAGAATTATTTATAGAACTGTTGGTTTTTCTTTTCAATACCCTATAGTAACAGGATTCAATGGCAACCCACAGTTAGTTCTTCTCTGGGTTTCAAGATCCTCTGTGAACAATTTTTGGCAAATAACCCTCAAAAAAATACCAACTTTACAAAAGTTGCACCCCACACAGAACTTCTCCACTTTGACAGACAAAAGATAAAGTTGCAACTTCAAAGCTAATGATAATCTAGTAATAAACTACCATCTTTAAATATTAATTTTTATTCTAGGAGAATATGAGCAATGTCAAGATCTGGCACTTCACATACTGATTTTCAGGTAAACAGGCCTCTTATTCACAATTCACATTAGTAAAAGACAGAATCACCAAGTGTGTGGTAAATCTTTTCACAGAATGCTGGCTGGGCAATTCCCTAGTTAAGAAATACAATGCATATTTTTCAAATAGAATTAATAGCATCTTCTCAGATAAATATTCCTTGTTTTTAATTCAAGTCTCCCTAAGAAAAGTATGAAAATTATAAGTTGGTGAGAGAGGAAAGGAATAAAGATAAAACAAGAAGAAAAGTGAGCTTACAGTCAGAAAACTTTCCTTTCATAGATACTGAACTACTAACAGGACATTTTGTTATTTTTTTTACTATGTTCACTTAGCCACTGTGTAGTACATCATTAGTGTTTGATGTAGTGTTCAGTGATTCATTAGTTGCTTATGACACACAGTGCTCATCATAACACGTGCCCTCCTTATTACCCATCACCCTGTTACCTAAGAGGACATTTAAAATGACCCATCACCCCACAATCCTCCCCTCTGAAACCCTCAGTTTCAACCCCTAGCCCAGTGATGGGTATTAAGGAGGGCATGAACTGCAAGTAGCACTGGGTGTTATATGCAACAATGAATCTTGGAACACAACACCAAAAACTAATGAAGTACTGTATGGGGAATAATATAACATAATATAAATAAATAAATAAATAAATATAGAGAGAATGAGATATAGGTAAAATCAGAGGAGAGTCAGGTGACAATGAATGGACAAAAGACTCTGGGAGACCAATAAAACCAGTTTGAATGCTGTCCAAGACACTGCTAATTATCAGAAAAATGGGCAAATTATACATATTAAGTATTCAATAAATTTTATAAGTTATTGTAACAATTATAGTCATAATTATGCAAATAACACATACTGATTAATCAGTAAAAACTAGTTGCCTAATTATGTACATATACAGGTTAAGTGCATAAATTATTGAAAAAATACTAAGTTTTAATATAACTATTATTATTATAGTGAAGACAGAAAAGTCTGTGCCTTGCAGAGTATTAGAATATTTATCAGGTTCTGGCCTTCTGGTGACCTAAGATTCTCCTGAACTCACCATCTCCCATGGATACACTGAATTACAGCTATACATGGAGCAGTTGCCTCTGAAATTAATCCAGAAACCAGCTAAGTGATTCCTATACATCAAGGGAATGAGAAAATATCTTTGTTAAAATAGGTAGGGCAGTCTGAAACACACTCTTGCCTAAAATCCAGACATACCACAGTGATCTACAATCAGGTGGGAACTCACACCTCCTGGCTTTTCTCTGAGAATTGAAGGGTTTGGACTCAACATCTAGCACCCCAACTTTTATGACTTCCACCTGAATGATGAGTACCCAAAACACATAGCTTGAAAGCTAATGGAGCATTCATTCATGAGATCCATAAGACCACAGCAAATAAAGAAACAGTGCTTAACAAGTTTGAATTGAACTGTCAAAAATTAAAGGAGAGAATCTTAAAAGCAGCAAGAGGAAAGCAACTTATTAAGTATAAGGGAATCCAAATAAAACTATCCACAGATTCTTCAATAGAAACTGTAGGCCAGAATGGAGTGGCATGATATACTCAAAAAAACAAAACAAAACAAAAAAACCCGGCCTTCAAAAATGTTTTCAACAAAGTTGTTCTTCAGAATTAGAGAGATAAACACTTTCCAGACAAATAAAAGCTGAAGAAGTTGGTTACCACTAGACCAGCCATACACAAAATGCTAGAGGGACATCTTCAATCTGAAATAAAAAGGATTCTAATTAGTAATTGCAAAGTAGGAAAGTCTAAATCTCACAGGTAAAGGCAACTACATAGTTAAACTCATACAGCCTAATGTTGTAATGGTGGTGGGTAAATCAATTATAAATCTAGGATGAAGCTTAAAGGATAAAACTATTGAATATAACTGTATCTATAATAACTTATTTATGGATACACAATGTAAAAAGATGTAAATTGTGTCAAACATAAATACGGGGAAGTGGGAGAGTAAAAACATGGAGCTTTGGTATGCTTTTGAAGTTAGGTTTTATCAACTTAGAATGTTATAAAAATGTTTCATGTAAGCCATGGTAAGAACAAAGCAAAAACTCAGAGTAGATACAAAAAAGATAAAGGAATATAACCATATTGCTGCAGTAAATCATCACATCATAAGGAAGAGACACAGAAGAAAGGAACAAAGAAATTACAACACAGCCAGAAAACAATTAACAAAATGGCAATAATAAATCTAGATGTATAATCACCTTAAATGTAAATGTACTAAATACTTCCATCATAAGACACAGAGTGTATGAATGGATTAAAAAAAAAAAAAAAGACCCAAATATCTGCTTCCTACAAGAGACTCACTTCAGGTAAAGACACACAGACTGAAACTAGGAGTTAGAAAAAGAAATTTCATACAAAGTGGATACCAGAAGGAGGCACAGATAGCTATATTTATTTCAGACAAAATAGACTTTATTTAAGCTGAAGACTCTAACAAGAAACAAAGAAGGTCTATATATAATGATAAGGGGATCTATATCCAACAAGAAAGTAACATTTGTATTAATGCACCCAACATAGGAGCACCTAAATATTAATAGAAATGAAGAAATAAACAGTAATATGATAATAAAAAGGGATCACAATACCCTATTTTCAATAATAGATAGATCATTTAGACAGAAAAACAGTTAAGGAAATATTGGACTTAAAGGGCACATTAGACCAAAGAGACTTAACAGACATTTATAGAACATTCCATCCAAGAATATACAGTATATACATTCTTCCCAAGGGTACTGGGGCTTTTCCTAAGATAGATCACATGTTAGGCCACAAAACAAGTCTTAATGAATTTAAGAACATTAAAATCATATAAAAGCTCTTTTATGCCATAATGGTATAAAACTAGAAATCAATTACAAGAGAAAAACTAGAAAATTCACAAATATGTGGAGGTTAAACAACATGTTATCAAATAACCAATGGGTCAAAGAAGAAATCAAAAGAGAAATTGAAAAAAAAATCATTAGACAAATAAAAAGAGAAATACAACATATCAAGTCTTATAAAATGCAGCAACAGCAGGTCTAAGAGGGAAGTTGGTAGGAATAAATACCTATATTAAGAAAACAGGAATATCTCAAACAAACAATTTACCCCACAAGGAACTGGAAAAAGAACAACCTAAAATTACTAGAAGGAAGGAAATAACAAAAATCATGTGGAAATAAATGAAGTAGGGACAAAAAAAAAGAAAAAAGAAGAAGAAAAGTCAGTGGAATTTTTATTTTTTTAAAGATAAAATGGACAAACTCTAGCTAGACTTACAAAGAAAAAAAAACATTCAAATAAAATTAGAACTCAAAGAGGACACATTCAATTGATACCCCAAACATAAAAAGGGTCAAAAGAGATTACTATGAACAATTATACGCCAACAAATTGGACAACCCAGAAGAATTTGATAAATTCTGAAACATAAAACCTACCAACACTGAATCATGAAGAAAAAGAAATATGAACACTTGCATTACTAGTAAAGAGACTGAAACAATAAACAAAAATCTCCAGCAAATATATGATGAGCAGTAGGTGTTGGATGGAAGTGTTGAAACACTATAATGTACACCTGAGACTAATATTACATGTGTGTTAACTGACCAGAATTCAAATAAAACTTAAAAAAAATTTTTAATGCCATCAAATAGATCACTAGTGAATTCTACCAAACATTCAAAGAAGAATTAATACCAGTCTTTCTTAAACTCTTCCCAAAAATATAGGGGTCAGGGCAGAGGGCACTTCCAAACTCATTTTATAAGGCCAGCATACTGTGATACCAAAATCAGACAAGGACACTGCAAGAAAAGAAAATTATAGGTCGATATCCATGATGAACATAAATGAAAATCATTCACAAAATATTAGCAAGCCAAATTCAACAATACATTAAAAGGTTCATATACCATGATCATATGGGATTTATTCCAGGAATGTAAATATGGTTCCACATCTGCAGATCAATGTGAAATACCACATTAACAAAATGAAGAATAAAAACTATGATCATCTTAACAGATGCAGAAAAAGCATTTGACGAAATTCAACATCCATTCATGATAAACTCTCAACAAACTGGGTATACAGAAGCTCTCTCTGTGCTTTGATAGTGAAACTGGAAGAATAGAAGATGAGATGTGCAATAGTCCTCTTATAGTAGGAGTGAGCCCACCAACAAAGTAAACATGGAGATAAGAAGAGCCAAGAAATAGAGAACAACAGATTCTTGACTGCGTGTTATTAAGCATTATGGCGAAGACTGTAAAGATCATCAAGTGTTTTATGAATCTCCTACATTTCCCAGATTTTCATGTGATTATGTTGGAGACATATACCACTTCTGATCAATAAACATAAATGATGTATTTCATTTACATGCCAAAGTATTTCAGAGCAGGTATGGATTATTCACAATCCCTCTCTTCTCTGGTCATAGCAACACAAGAAACCACATAATAAAACGGTGGCATCACAGATGACTACCAACAATGTGAAACAACTTACTGATCTGTATTAAACAGCATAAGAAATATTAAGGTTTCAAATTCTTAGGTCAGATTTAAAAAACAAAACAAAACAAAACTTGATCTCAGAAAGAAGTTATCTATTTATTAAAAAAAATAATAATAAGTTACCTGAGCAGATTTACCCAAGCATGATTAAGGTTAATAGAAACAAAATGGAAACTGCAAATTCTAGAGCTCCACAGAGGTAAAATGAATATATCATGCAAAATTCAAAGTACTCCTATTAAAACAAACAGAGGGCTGCTGGAGAGGAGGGAGGGGGGAGAAATGGGATGGCTGGGTGATGGACATTAGGGAGGGTATGTGCTATGGTGAGTGCTGTGAATTGTGTAAAAGACTGATGATTCACAGACCTGTACCCCTGAAGCAAATAATACATTATATATCAATAAAAATAAATAAATAAAAAACAAAGTACTTCTACTAGAAAAAAATGATCCCAAATTAAAAATTAATTTTTCATAATTGGAGGAACATGGAACTACTTAGTAAGGATATTAATTAAAACAAGAGCTTAATTATGAGACCAAAGTCAATAAAATAAAAGTCCAAAAGTGAGATGATAGAACAAGAAAATAAAATTAAAAGTTAGTTTCCGAATGTAGGGAAATAAGTGAAACTGAAACACAGTAGAAAAAGAAATGGTGTTGGAAAAGTAACTACTGGCATCAAGAAGAATCTTACAATAGTAGGATGGAGACTGAATGCAGTTTTGTTTTGTTTTTTTAAGACAAAGATTACTGTAACTAAAAAAAAGTATAGAAAAAGATAAAATATAATCTAAGTATAATTAATGCTGCTGAAATAGAGATTAATAAATGTAATGTAAAATAAATTTAAATTATATAACAAAAATTCTCCCCCAAAAGAATTTTTTTTTTTAAGATCTTATTTATTTGACAGATAGAGATCACAAGTAGGCAGAGAGGCAGGCAGAGAGAGAGGAAGGGAAGCAGGATCCCTGCCGAGCAGAGAGCCCGATACGGGGCTCAATCCCGGGACCCCAGGATCATGACCCGAGCCAAAGGCAGATGCTTTAACCTACTGAGCCACCCAGGTGCCCCCGCAAAAGAATTTTAAAAGAGAGAAAAAAAATTCCCGAATTTTTAAAAAAATCCTTGATTCTTCTATATAAACACATGGTATTCCATGAAAAAATATAACAGAGCACTTAATACCAGACATAAACCAGGGAAGCTATTGAATCTCAAAGAAAACAGAAATTATTATAATTATTCTTATAATTATTCTGTTATCCAGACGTAGAAGACAAATGTCAAGGAAAAAATAATAGATTAATTTAATATTTCTCTAAAGTATTCAATGACAGAAGATAGTATGAAATGCATATAAATTCTGAAGGAACAAAAGTGTGACAGAAAAATATTACATACAGCAAAATGCCTATCAAATACAGTAGAAACTAGTTGATATTTCCAAATATGATGTAGCCTGAGCTTTTCTTAAAAAAAAATTACTTCACACTGGAATACAGCCACTTAAGGACTAAATAAAAATGAAATTTAAATAAAGAGATATGTTAAATTTTAAAGACATGATAAAAGGACTGGTTATAAGCAGTGATGAATTTAAAGATTAAATTGATTTATAGAATATAAAAATTGTTAAAACTGTTTTTGAATTTCTCCTTGTATTTTGCTTCATTATTTGAATTCACTATAATGAGCATATGTGATTTTCCCAAACAGGATTTTTTTCTTAAAAACAGACTACACTGGAAAATTATTAGCAATTGTGAAGACCATGGCAAGATATCAACATTTGTTTAGTTCATTACTATATCTTAATCTCTTAAATATTATTTTTACAAAGAATCCTGAGTTACCTCTATATCATGAGTTCATGCAGTAATTAAGAGAAGCTAGGATCATCTGATTAACACTGACCATCTGTAAAAGTGACACAGCATTAATAAAAAGCATGAAAATTAACGATTTATTCAGAGAATGGAGAGCAGTCCAATAAAACTGGAATTCAGTTCTGGTGAGACATACCTACAATTATGAAAGATGAAAATACACCTAGTAACCTAACTTGAATCTACATTATAAATTCTATTAACACTTTTCAATAGAAAATAGGAAGGTTTGGAACCAAAGAGAAATAAGGTCGTAAGAGATGTAAAGGCAGCATAATCTCAAAGATACTAATTTTAGGAATATATTCAGTGAGCTCATATACTCAATGGGCTCCTTGGCTATGCTGATAAAAATTCAGGGGATATTTGCATAAAAAGAAATGTTCAACTGCTCTTTTAGATAGAAGATGAAGTATTTATATATGCTTATTTCATGAAAATATTTGAGTAATTAGAGAGTATGAATAGGTAAAAGTTCAGAAAAAGCCTTAGGTAAGTTCTATTCATTGCACTGGAAAAGCAATAGGTTTGAAAACAAGCTTCAGTCATCACCATTTATCCCAAGAATTTTCAGTACATTATTTTGAAGTGCAATTGAAAAGAAAGGGAGAAGCACAGAGCTCAGACTATAATAAGTAGAGACAGCTCCAATGATTCCCACTTACTTTAGAATGAGCCGAAAACCACTGATGTATAATGGAAGGAACACTGAGGTTAGACTCTGGGAATCAGGGTTTCAATTAGGATTCATAAGTTCATGATTCATAAATTCATTGTTAGTAATCAAGACTGAGAAAAATCACTAGCAATGGATTTCTCTGATACTTCCTTATCTGTAAAATCAAAACAATATTTATTCTACCTAAAGGATATAATTCATTTAAGGGTCAATAATGGGATGACTAAAGACTTTTGCAATGTCAGAGTATGAATACCCCACATTTTCTTCTCCACAAACCAATGAAAACAGTGCCCCAAATTGTCAAATTGACTTGTTCAGAACTCCAGAAATGAACCAAATGCTTAAAAACCCAAGGAGTGCTTATTCAACAGAAATGACTGAATCTTGGGGGACCTGGGTGGTTCAGTCAGGTAAGCATCTGCCTTTAGCTCAGATCATGATCCTGGAGTCCTGAAATCAAGACCTAGCTGCTCAGTGGAGAATCTGCTCCTCCCTCACCCTCTGCCCCTCCCCCATGCTCATTTTCTCTCTCCTTCTAATAAATAAATACAATCCTTAAACAAAACAAAACAAAAAAAAAGACTGAATCTCAGTAAGAGCAGCTAAATATGTATCACTTAAACTAACTCTACTCCCATTTCTCTGTCATAAGCTCCAATATAGCCTTGAAAATGAAAAGTCTTGTAAGCACTATAGCTGTGAAAACAATCAGCCATTATTATAGGCACTAGACAGATTTGAAAGCTTTCCAGAAAGTTCTACCCGAAGGTAATTTTCATTATTTCATCTGTCTGGAAGATCCCTAGAAAAATCCATCCACAAAACTTGTCATATTTTGACTTAGAGTTTGCTCAGTGGGAAAGCCCTATCCTAGAGCATACGTCAAAAACAATCAGTGGCAATAGATTAACATCACAGCTGCCTCAGGCAGGAATATCAGATGGGACAACAAAGAAAAATCACCAAAATCTTAAAAACAAAATTTGAGAATGAGATGTAGTGTGGGACCCTTGAAAAGCTTAGATATATTCCTAGGAATAAACAAGGCCATACATACATTCAGAGCTATGCACATACCCAGGAAAAACCTGAGAATGGTGTAATATCTCACCACCAGCTCATCTTGAGGTCCTACAAAAGTGGGAAATAAAGACTTAAGCAGAGTTTTAAAGTGTTGGAGCATTGAGTCATGTCCAACACACATAGAACTCCTTACCAAAGACTGTGAGGTTTTTTGTTGTTGTTGTTGTTGCTGTTGTTTGTTTGTTTAAGGCTTTTAAGCAAATAAAAAAGTAACTGTTCAATCATTAACGGATTATTAAACTAATTGATTAGAAGCATAATTAGCCATCAATGACAGAATACAGCCTTTACAGAATCACTCCAAAAAAGTAAAAAAATAAACAGAAACAGTAAGAATAACACTGACCAAAAAAACAAAAATGAAACCAACAAACAAAAAACAGTTAACAACAAACCCTAGAAGAGGGGGAAAGGATCTGATTTCCCACAGCTGTCATATTACTATTTAACTGTTCAGTTTTTAAGAATAACAACATATGGCTGTTTCAGTCAGTTGTACATGTGAGTCTTGATCTCAGGGTTGTAAGCTGAAGCCCCACATTGAGTGCAGAGATTTAAGAAAATAAATAAAAATTAATTAAAAATACAAATAACAAAAATGAGGTATGTGAAGAAACAGGAAAATATGGCCCAAACACAGGAAAAAGTAGCAAATACAAATCCATATTTAGACTTACTAGACAAAGACTATAAATTAGCTGTTATAAATACATGCAAAAAAAAAAAGAAAAAAATAGGGGTGCCTGGGTGGCTCACTCATTAAGCGTCTGCCTTCGGCTCAGGTCATTATCCCAGGGTCCTCAGATCAAGTCCTGCTCAATGGGAAGCCTGCTTCTCCCTTCTCCCTTTCCCACTCCCGCACTTGTATCCCCTCTCTCGCCCTCTCTTTCTTTGTCAAATAATAAAATCTTTAAAAAAAAATAGCTAAAGAATTAAAGTATGAGAACAAAATCTTGCCAAATAAAGAGTATCAAGAGAAAAAGAAATTACAAAAAAGGGACCAGTAGAGATTCCAAGTAAAAAGTACAGTAACTTAAATGAAAAAAAATTGCTTACATTGGTTCAAGAACAGACCTGAGCAGGCAAAAGAAAAAAAAAAAAAAATCAGTCACCTTGAAGATTGAGCCATTGTGAATAACCAGTTTGAGAAACTAAAAGAAAAATGAATGAAGAAAATGAAAAGAACCTTAGATATCTATGGGACAATATCAAGCATATCAACATGCACATAATGGGGATTTCAGAAAGAGGAGAAAGTGACAAGGAGGGAGAAAGAATATTTGAGAAATAGTGGTTGAAGATATACCAAATTGATGAAATACAGTAATACACAGGAAATTCACTAAATTTCAGGGCTGCCTGGGTGGCTCAGTTAAGCTTCTGCCTTTGGCTCAGGTCATGATCCCAGGGCCCTGGATTGAGCCTGACATTGAGCTTCTTCCTCAGTGAGGAGCCTGCTTCTCCCTCTTCCTCTGCTGCTCCCCCTGACTGTGCTCTCTCAAATGCTCTGTCAAATAAATAAATAAAATATTTTTTAAAATTTCAATAAACTTCATATAGGAACCCTCAAAGACAGTAGACTAGATATAGGAGTCAAACTGTTGAAAGCCAAACACAAAAAGGAAATTCTGAAAGTATCCATCATCTTAGAGAATACACAAATTATCATAAACAGAATGGCACTACAAATATGAACATCAGTGGTGATTCTAGGGGCTCTTATATGGAAATGAGGAACAGGTTATTCAACACTGGAGGAAAAGCTATCCTGGTTATAGAGTGGCAGAGATCCTGTTTTCCTGTTGGGTGGGAAACAGAACTTGCAAATGATAAACTTATTTAGCTGAGGAGATATTTAGCTGAGGAGATTACTAAGCAAAAGTGAAAACTATAGTCTTTTTTTTTAAAGATTTTATTTATTTATCTGAGAGAGAGAGAGAGCATGAGAAGTGAGAGGGTCAGAGGGAGAAGCAGACTCCCCGCTGAGCAGAGAGCCTGATGCAGGACTCGATCCTGGGACTCCAGGATCATGACCTGAGCCAAAGGCAGTCACTTAACCAACTGAGCCACCCAGGCATCCCTGAAAACTATAGTCTTATTTCTTCTTGCTGCTTGTAATGAAATGTGACAGAAGAGAGATAAATAGAGGAATAAATTATTAAGCAAAAAGGAACCAGTACTTGAGAACTTGGAAGATTTTAAGCCTATCCAGACATAGTATTCTGGAAACAGATCCAAGGGTATTGCTGAACAACCATTTGCTAAAGAGATGAGGTATGTGACACCTGGGTCCAATCAGCCATTTCAGAAGAAACCAGAAACAGAGATGTGGTTAACAGGGAATAGCTGTGGAGGACTCTCATGTTGATATCTTAGACTCCCATAAATTACATGGAAGAACAACAAGATTTTTGAAAGTTTTATACTAGCAGTAATACTGCCAGCCTGGACCGAAAGGAATAGAGAGGATGAAATGAAGGAAGTATAAACCTGAGGTCAGAACCGTGGATGTAGAGGCCTACCAACTGGACCTCCTAAGACTAAGAAGGTAAGGTCAATGATCCAGTGAGCTTCAAGGGTGAGACTGCTTACATTCAAGACAAGAAGACAAAACATTGAGTCAAAGAGGATTATTCGCAGGTCCCCATCTAATGCAGTTTGCTCTGGTGAACTTTGGACTTGTTTGAGGCCCCCTGACTACTTTATTCATTCCAATTTCTTCCTATTGTGATAGAAATGTCTACCTGATGCTGGTCCTATCATTCTGTTTTACAAATAGATAGCTTATCTGGTTTCATAGCCTTATAGATGGAGAAGACTTTTGTCCCAGGATGAATAATACTGATTCTCACCCATAACTGATTTAGATTAAGAGTTGGGACTTTGAGCTGGTAATATTGAGACATGATTTGGGACTTAAAGTGATGTTGGAATGGTAAATATTTGGGGGAATCTGGGATTATAATGAGTATTTTGCTCTTGAGAAGGACATGCTCTTGAGAAGCAGTTATGGACAAATGGAACAAGTCAGTTCTATGTCTTTTCTAGACCTGTTTCCCATCTTTGTGCAATAGCAGTGCTATTGGATATTAGTGTTATTTAATAAATATAATCAATTGATCGTATGTCACACAGTCAAAAGTTGGGAAAAGCTAATTAAGAAAACTTGGGATTTTTCTGTAGTACTTTTCAAATCCTGTATCATGATAATGTACCCAAGAATTTCCAATGACGTTATATAGTCTGTATATCCCTAAATTGATCGTTCCAGACAAAAATGCTCCAAGGGAGAACTTAAATTATTCTTGATCTCTTCATTCCCTGGGATCAAGGTAGAAGCAAAGTCATTAAAATTTCTTCTCCCTATAACTAAGCAGTCAAGTTTATAATGAAGCTTTCCTGAAATTATTATATATATATTCATTCTATCAAATGTGTGAAGTAACATGTGTATTTTAGAACTGGAGGAATGTTAAAGTGAAGTCCTGGTATCCTGAGGCAATAACATATTAGGAGAAAGTTTCTGGAAAGATGTCACCCAGTCTGTGTCAGTTAGAGACCCTGTGATTGTTAGGGTAGATCCTAATCTTGTGAGCTTCAGTTCACTCATATTTATGGATTAAAATGGTGTCAAACTCCTTGAACTGTTGTTAGGGTTTGATTAGATAATTTGTGCAAAGTTCAGAGTGACTGCTACATATTAGGAGCTTAATAAGTATGTCTTTTTGTTGTTGATATTGTTATTATTCTCAACTAGAAGATCCTGCAAAAAAAAAACAACAAACCTTACTATCAACATAAGGATGTCAACTACTCTATCTCCTTATTCTGTGCAGCATATAATTCCTGCCAAACTTAAAAGAGCTTCCAAGTGGCGCCTGAGTGGCTCAGTCATTAAGCATTTCCCTTTGGCTCAGGTCATGATTCCAGGATCTTAGGCTCCCTGCTCAGTGGGGAGCCTGTCTTCCAGCCTGTGCTCTCACTCTCATTCTCTATCTAAAAAAAAAAAAGCTTCTGAGAAAACATTAGGAAAAAGATGGGAATTTTTAGGGCAATTAAATTATTATTCTGGGTGACAGTTTAATTGTGGATTTATGTCCTTAAAATGTATCCAAACCTATAGAATGTACAAAGCAGAAAGTGAACCCTAATATAAGCCATGGACTTTGGTGATAATGATGTGCCCATGTGGGTTCATAACCTATACCAAATATAGCATGCTAGAGGCGAGATGCTAAAAATAGGAGGAACGGGTGGATAGGGAGGGTAAAGGAATATTTTGGAACTCTCACTCTAAGCTTTTCTGTAAATTAAAACTGCTAAAAAATAGTCTATTAATTAAAAAAGAAAATAATGTGAAATTAAATATAGTTTGGCCATATTGCCCCAGAATAAACAACATCATATCTTTTATGTTGAAAATCCAATAGAGAATGTCATTCTAGCACATTATGTGTTGCTTAGTAAATGATGTTAAGCAATCGATCAATCAGACAGTTGATTCACCCTGACAGCTAAAGGACAGAACAATCTGTCTTAGAGACAAAAGTTTCTTCCTGCCAATAACCACAAATATAGAATTCAAACTCAACTTGTTTCCTAAGTCCCTTATAGAAATTCACTTCAGTGCCTATTGGGAATGCTTACAGGTAGTCTGGCAAAGACATTTTGTCTTGCATTTATACTCGCTTACTCCTCTTTCGAGAAGCATCACAAGCTGGTAGCATTCAGAGCTGCTCCCATGTCATCTGAGAATGTCCCTCTCTCATCTGAGCCTGGGCATGGTTTAATATTGCTTAAGTGACTTTTGGACACAATTAGGATCACTAATGTGAACAATTTTTCTTTTGATGTTGAATTTATAGTTATAATTAGATTGTCCTAAATATTCATTGGTTGTACCATTTGGTCTCAACAGCTTTGGTTTCTTTTTCTTTCTTTTTTTTTTTTTTCATGTTTTGTTTTCTAAATCAGGTAAATACAAAAGATTAAAACAAGATACCACATCTTTGTTGGTGAGAATATGCTTCTGAGTGCCTCAAGTAAAAGCAAAACAGTTGGGGAAAAGTCAAGAATCAAGAGTGTTCAAGATGTCAGACGGAAGCTGTAGCCCTGGACACAAGAAGGGGATGATATGGCCCTTAGGGGGCTGTTGTTGCTCCAGTGAAATGAGACTCCAAACAATGACTGCTACTTTGAGTCATTTGCTAAATTTTCAAAGACTCAAATCCCTGAAGGGAGTATGTGATTTGCCAGTCAAGCTCTATTGGATTCCATAATAAAGAGGCTGGCACCAAGAACTAGCCTTATTTAAGGAAACACAAAATGGAGCATTCTCTTCAAAGGGAAATTGGCAGGCTATTGGTGAAGAAGAGAGGGGCAGAAGTGAATGCCAGACACTTTCCCCCCAACAAAATGATAAAAATTTCCTATGAGTGGTGGTAGTGATACTAGTAACGATCTTCTTTAAGATTTTATGGAACTAGAGGGTATTATGCTAAGTGAAATAAGTCAGTCAGAGAAAGACAATTATCATATGATCTCTCTGATATAAGGAATTTGAGAGACAGGACAGGGAGTTGTGGGGGGTGAGGAGGAAAATGAAACAAGATGGGACCAGGGAGGGAGACAAAATGTAAGAGACTCTTAATCTCAGGAAACAAACTGAGGGCTCCTGGAGGGGAAGAGGGTAGGAGGGCTAGGGTGGCTGGGTTATGGACACTGGGAAGGGTATGTGCTATGGTGAGTACTATGAAGTGTAAGCCTGATGATTCACAGACCTGTACCCCTGGGGCAAATAATACATTATATGTTAATTAAAAAAAGATTTTATAACTTTTAACATAACACAATCTCATCAGTCACCCCTCCAAACCTATGGGCTGCATATTGTTATGTCCACTTCACTAAGTAAGGTAACAGATGCTCAGGCAAGGTGTCTTTCCCACGGTTATGTGGCCTTAATATGATTAAGTCAAAGCTCACACTATGCAAATAATGTAGTCTCTTCACTAAATACTTGTTGCATAATCAAATGAATGAATGATAACTTTCTTTATAGAATCAAGTAAGCATATCACCTCTTGGAAATAGGTTTACAAATGGAAGGATTCTTTAAAAGCATTTAGTCCAAAGCTGTTTTCCTAAAACTCAGGAAATACATTATGAATTAACATGATTTGCATAAGACAAAACAACCAACATTGGAATTTAGATTTACTCAAACTCAGCAGCTTGTTCCTACCCCTACATTATATTGCCTTCCCCAGGTTCCCTCCTTATACTGAACTGGGTATCACTGTTATCAATCCATGAAAGGAAATGAGAAGCGTAGTGTAGACCATGCTCTCTTTGAGCTCATGGGCAACTTGAAAGTTAGTGTTTCTTGTATATCAGACCAATCTAAAAGGACTTATAGGATGTGTCAGATGCTGCTTGAAGAACTGAGAGCTCATAAAGCTTCTATCTGCTGCCCTTCTGGAAGCCATCCCTGGAGAGCCCTCCTTCCCACATAGCTCCCTCCTCTGGAATCCTTATACATTCATGAAAGCCACAATGGGGCAGACATCAACGGAGCTTTACCCAAAGACTCTAGCCATCAGGTTAATATAGAGTGGGAAGTCCCAGCTAAGTGACTCAGGTGTGAACAGGCTTTCTCTGTTGGTAGTGAGACATATATGCCTAAATGCAAAGAATTCCCCATATTAGAAAGCATCTAGGGTGATTAGCTCCATTCAACTACTTGATTTATAGTTAAGAACAGCACAGATAAGCCTTAAAGTCCAGACGAGTGGATTAATTAGCTGGCTCAGAATTGCAACCACCAGAGCATCCCACTAAAAGTGGCTTAAATCTCAAGAATTTATTATGTCCAGGGGTGTGCTGAAATGTTTAACAACAGATTCTCCAGAGGACTCAAAATCTCAAATTTGTACCATTTGCAGTTCCCATGGTATAAATACTCTTGACATGGCTGATTTCATGCTATGAACGTACTAATGCAGAACTGCAAAGAGATACACACATCAATTTTCCTACCAGGAAAGCTCGTTCCAGCCAATCACATGACAAGAAATCCACTGTGGAAGGATTCTGAGGTTATAACTCAGTGGTAGAACAAAATAATCAAGGACCCAGTTCTCTTTGATTCCCTCTTCTCCTATCCTCAGCATAAGGGCTGGTAATCTCAGGCTCAGCAATTCATGATTCCAAGATGGCCACCTCTGTCACCTCTGTGCATGTTCTTGCACGAATGCAACTAAAGACAGGAAGAGCAGATTTGTTTCCTTGTTTCCTTCTTCTTTTTTCTTTTCTTTTCTTTTAAATCAGGCTGAAAACCTTTTCCAGAAGTGCCTCAGCCTTTTCATTGGCCAGGAATGACTCAAAAACCACTTCCTAACCACAGGAGAGGCTGGAAAACATTTATTTAGGCACTTTCAGCCCCTATAGTAGGAATGGGTTCCAACCATCATAGAATCAACAAACTTGGGAAAGGAAAAGGGGGTGTGGGCTAACAGTCTGACAATAAACAGGTCTGCCTGCCATGCATCCTACAGTTTTTATTTGAAAATTAATTATCTAACTTAGAAGACAAATAAAGGGTTCACCTAGTGCATGACTGTTGAGGTTATTATTTTTTTTTGACCCTTGATTTTTATTTTATTAGTAATTAACATCAAGTATCTTCCTTTTTTTTAAGATTTTATTTATTTATTTGACAGACAGAGATCACAAGTAGGCAGAGAGGCAGGCGGAAGTGGGGGTGGGGGGGCGGGGCAGGGGAAGCAGGCTCCCTGCTGAGCAAAGAGCCTGATGCAGGGCTCCATCCCAGGACCCTGGGATCATGACCTGAGCTGAAGGCAGAGGCTTAACCCACTGAGCCACCCAGATACCCCAAGTATCTTCTTTTTGGTAAATATTTGTTCCTATTAGTTAACCAGTCACCTTCTCTTTCCCATAGGGTACCGTTAACAGTTTCTCATGTCAGAATTTTCTAGTTTAATAAGTTATTAGGGTTTTTAATAAATTTTTTTTTTAGATTTTTTTAAATTTATTCATTTGACAGACAGAGATCACAACTAGGCAGAGAAGCAGGCAGAGAGAGAGGAGGAAGCAGGCTCCCCGCTGAGCAGAGAACCCAGTGTGGGGCTCGAACCCAGTGTGGGGCTCGAACCCAGGACCCTGGGATCATGACCTGAGCTGAAAGCAGAGGCTTTAACCCACTGAGCCACCCAGGCGCCCCAGGGTTTTTAATAATTTTCTAAGGCTTTTAAAACGGAGTTCTTATAATCTCTGATTGTAATTAGAAACTGGAAATTTCTGCTTTCCTAGAGGGTAGTCATGTGCCCATTGCTAGGTACCAACATTATCAGTTATATTTTCCCTAATACCCACTGTTTGATCATTTTCTGCTCTCATTAAGAAAAACAGCTACCTGGAGATTCTGGACCATGTGAATTGAATGAATATGTGGTAGTGCAGACAGAACTATGCACTAAATGCTTGGAGACCCCAGCTCTGACTCTAACCCTGCCACCAACTCCCTATGTGGCCTTGGGCAGTTTCCTTAATCTTTGCAATCTTGGATTCTTTATCTCTGAGCAGAGGTAGTTTTAGAAAGTAATCCCTAAATCCCTTCCAGGTCAAAAGTGCCATGGTTCAAATTATTAGTAATGCCAAAAAGAAGTTTTCTAGGTAATTTGGACAAGCTAATTAACCTGCTGGTTTTGGCTACTTCTTCCTTTTGTTTTGTTTTGTTTTGTCTTGGTGTCTTTACTCATAAATGTGCCTAATACAGTGAGGTATGTACCTGCTTATAAGGATAAATTACATAAAAGTGAGTTGATGCACTGAGAAAAAAACAATAACCAGTTAATAAAAATAGAATCTCACTATACTGATGACGGGTTAGAGACTGTCATCTGTCTCCAAAGATAGGTCTAAGTCAGGCAATTAGTAATCAGGTGAAGCAGATTAGGCAGAACTAATCTTTATAAATCTATTTCCAAGAGATAATAATATGTTTCAGTATTAAAGGGAAGCATCAAAAAAGGTTTAGTAAAAACAGAAAAAAGATATAATTTATGCACATAAGACAATTATTTCATTGCAACTTATGGATTTTTCCAAAAGCCCAGGTATACATAAGATTTTTGGAACTCAGAAATTAATGTTATACATGGGATTGATTTCCCTGGATAGACCATAAAATGTTTTTATTTTTGTATTTTTTTAGATTTTATTTATTTGACACAGAGAGTGAGAAAGCACAGTAGGGGGAGCAGCAGGCAGAGGGAGAGTGAGAAGCAGGCTCTCTGCTGAGTGGGGAGCCTGATGCAGGGCTCGATCCCAGGACCCTGAGATCATGACCTGAGCCAAAGGCAGATGTTTAACCATGTGGGCCACCCAGACACCCCGCATAAAATGTTTTTAGCCACAATATACACATGGGAGAGTCTGGCAGTTGTGAAGAGTTGTAAGGGTGGCAGAGACAAGACAAAAAGTAGCTGGCATGGAAATCAAGCTTTGTTTCTAGAGCAACAGTGAAATCAAGGGCATTGCAAACAAATGCCATGTCTTCATTTTTTATTAGTGTTCCTCTTTCTAAGTCACTCTATGTTCTCATTACCCATGCACTGGTTGTGTACCAGAATCGGTGTCGACCTCAGGATCTCCTTTCATCCCTGTCACTGAAGCCGAGCCCAAGTTGCCAGGTCTTCCTGGCTCTATCTTATGTCCTGGCCCTACTCAGTCATTCACAGCAGGGAGCACTTCCTAACTCCCATTCCATCTTTCTACACCAGCTATAGGAGAGGGAAAAGAATTCTGTGTGCAATCTATCACATTTGTTTCCAATAGGAGGTGACTTGTTTCCTTCTTCCCTCTGTTTCTATCCTGTGCATACTCTGCAGCTATGCCCTACTACAACAGAATTCCCTTCAGAGAGTAAGAAAAGAGATCTGTGTGGTTGTCAAGAGGACCAGAAATCCTTCAGTTGGTGCTAAAACCCACTGGAAATAAACTGGGACACTGTAAACTGACATTCTTTCATGGAAGCCTGTCAGGGTATATAGCCATATATAAGGTTTCTGTTCACTTAGTCTCCTGTAAGAATCAAACATTCAAACCATATCAAGGAGAGGCATTTTTATCAACTGAATGTCTGGATAGACTTCAGTTAACCCATAAAACCCTTTGTTTCCTTTGGTTTTTAATTTCAACACCTGCTTTGGAAAAAAAACTTTGAATTTATTGGTCTACTTTCCTTAGTGTCTAGAGTATAAAAAGAAAACCAAGTGTTCTTTGTTTATGGGAGAACTTGCTGGTTCCTAGGTTGTTCAAACCTTCAGTTGTTCTACTTCCCTCTACTCAATATTAGGGATGTAGAGAAGGCTGTAATAATACAGAGTAATCTATATTACTTCTAGAACTTTCCTAGAATACCTTCTTAAATACCTCCTGTGAGATCGCTCTGCGAGAGAGGTGCACAAGGTATTCCCACTAATCAAGATTCTGCTGTGCAACTGGACCTCTCCAAACTGCAAATAATGATGCCTGGCTTAAAGAATACAACCCAACAGAACTCCAGTCCCCTTCAGTGGTCACTAAGCAGAAGAATGTGCTCTTCTGTTTTAGCACCAAATCAATATAGTGCAATTGGGGAGGTTTGCTTTTTAGACTTGTCTCCATGCTTCTGGAAACTCTCTTTCCTGATGAAGGACTGGTAAATAAAATTCAGGGTGATGTGTGCCCTTGCTATCCAATTAAAGACACCAGGAGAAAACAGAATCTACTCCTGGATATCTTATTTTAATGTCTGCCAACTACAAACAAACAGCTTAGAAATGTAACCCACTCAGTGGAGACATTTAATTTAGAACAAAACTTCCTGTTTTTGATGGTAGTGTTTATGCTGCCTTTACAGTCTAAACACCTAAAATGACAAGCTGATGAGTCAGAAGTTAAAATTAAAACTGAATGAGTTTAGGTACCATTTGTCCTTCCCCTCTCTCTGGCCACTATTCCGCTATCCTCACTTCCTCCTTGAGCCTGGCTCACTTTAATTACTCCATAGTTCTCCACTGAGTCATCCTGTGACAGCACCAGCCATCTCTCCCTGCCTCCTACTTCCCATCCTTGTCTCTTACAGACTCCAGCCCAGGAGTTTCCTCAGAGTTCTGTTGCTTTAAAATCACTTTATTCAGGTATGATTGACATATAAAAGGCTATCAATATTTAATGTAAAAAACTCATTGTGTTTG
>PISX010021816.1:0-32914 GCA_004024625.1 Mellivora capensis
AAGATTCATTTTTTGTTTAATCTATTATGGAAATGAACACTTGTGTTATCTTTTTATAATTTTTCTTATTTTATTTCTGTATTTTAACCTGAGAAATTTTTGGTTGTGGAGACTTGTTTTTTTAATTTGATTTAGACAAATCAGTTTATCTTCCCAAGATGGTTTATGCCAGAGTTTCTCAACCTTGACAATGATGGGGATTTCGGGTGGAATAATTCTTCATCATGAGGGCTGTCCTGTGTATCATGAGAAGTCTGGCAACATCCCAGCCATTAAATGTCAGTAGCATCTTCCTCCCAGTCATGAGAAACAAAAAGATTTCCCAACATTGTCAAAAAACCCCCAGTGGACCAAATCACTTAGCACTGAGAACCATGGCTTTATGCCTTATATTTCTCCCTTAAAAAGCCCTTTCTGTATTATATTTATAAGGTTATATCCTCTACCTACTTCTGTTGTTTGTATTAAATACACATATATTATGGATATATGTATGTTTATATTAAAAACATTATATTGATTATTTTGTTAATATATATTAATTTATGAATATACAACATCTGTAATATTTTTAGCCTTCCTATCTATTAACATGAGCTTGCTATCTTACCATGATCAGTGCCATAATGTTCATTTCACAAGACTCATATCTATCTTGTTTCTCCAAAGTGGTAGAAAGACAGAAAAGAAATTACATTAAAATAGTTGATATAGAAAGCATAAAAATCTGTTTCAAATTATAGATGACATTAATTTCTTTCATTTTTTTTTTAGAGAAGAAAAGGAAAAAAGATGTTGATTCAAGTTCAACAAGAAGGTGTCAGAAAAATATTCCTCCAAAGGGTAAGTAAGCCAGAGGCAGGGACTGTCCATCAGGCTGCATGGCAACCTGGCCAGCTGCTGATTGTTTGTCTTCCTGTCTTCCTTCTCTTTCCTGCCCAGCCTTGTCTTCCTCTGCGTAGGTATCTTTCACCTGCATTCTTCTCTGCTCTAACAAAGTGTCACACCTGACACTCAAGGTGAATGCCAGTGCATACCTTGGGTTGCCTACTCAGTCACCAACTTCTCCACTGGGATGGATTCTTCAACACAGAATCCACCAACAAAGACCCAAAATGTTTAAGAGAAAATGACTGAACCCATGAGTCAAGTTCTAACATCAACTTCTACTTCCTTCATTGTAAAATTTGGTGAAAACTCTTAGGGAAGCAAGGCCCTGACGGTGTTCCTATTTGCAGAGAGCTGAGCTTTCTCTTCCTGTGATAGACAGGGGTGCCGGACTGGTCTCTGTGGGTCAGCCCCTTGGCTTGCTTCTGCCCCCTGCACTCCGAGGCCTCTTGGGATCACTCTCTCCTCTCTTCCTCCTCCTATTCCCCCTCCTCTTTTTCTGCCTGCACTCATTTTTCTTCTGCTTTTGTGACACTTCTTCAGCATTATCTCCTCTCACTCTCCCTTCCCTCTATGGTCCGGTGACATTGGTCTTTTTTTCCCCATGAATTTATTCAATTTATTGTTGAGGTAGAACAGGTGCTACTTGAAGTAGGGCCCACAGACTGGGGCCATTGACAAGTCTGTTGCAGGTCTGCAAAAAGAAGGAGCTTATAAATTATCTGTGACACTGAACACACTGTATTCACAGACCATCTCAGTGGAGATGGCTTGATATCCATTTTTTTTTCTTTTTTCTCTTTTCTTTTCTTGTTTGTTTGTTTTTGTTTTTTTTTTTTTGAGAGAGAGTGTGACAGAAAGTAAATGAGCTCCTCGGGGGGCACCTGGGCAGAAGGAGAGAGAGAATCACAAGCAGGGTCCACACCCATTGTGGAGCCCAACATAGGGCTAGATGCCACAACCTTGAGAGCCTTGATTCTATTTTGATCAAGCTGCTCTCTCTCAACACATCACATGTTGAGTAGTGCTCGTGTAATATGCCTAAGAAAAATGCATGTACCATAAATGTACACCTTGAGGAATTAACACAAAGGAAAAACTCACATGTAGCTGGCACCTAGGTCAAGAAACACAACATAACCCACACCCACAATCCAACACCTACCCACACCCTGAGTGCCCCCACCAGCCTGATTTCTCAGAGCATGGGCCATTTTGAAACTGGATGCTATGTCCTCCTTTCCTTCTCAGGACTTCCTCAGTGTGTCCCCCTCATCCACTCGCTCCCCAAAGCTAATAATTCCCCTTGCTCACCTTCCCTTTGCTTCACACCCTCAGGCCTCACCTTGAAGTAAGCATTCTCTGTCCCAGCAGGCAAGGGTGAGTCTCCCTGACATGACTTCATAGAGCCCAGTGTTATTTTTCTTCATGGCACTTGTCACAACTATAATTAACTGTTGGCTGTGTGAAAGGCAAATGAGATCAGTAAGCAGTCACTATTGCTCATTGCTCTATGTCCAACTTCTCCATGCCTCACAGAGTTTATGCTTAAATAACTGTCAGATCAATACATTATCCGTTCTTCTTTGCAAAGTATGAATACCAATATCAGAGCTTCAGTTTACTCATACAATGCAGTATGAGCTCCAATGACTACTACTATGGAGCTCCAGACCTTTCCCAGGCTATGTCTGTCCATGAATGATTTTCACCTTCCCTTCCCTATGTTCATCTATCCAATCAGTAATTATCTTTTTTCCATTCTGTTTTTCCTTGTCTCTGTTAGGCTTTCTTTTTGTTTCCTCCATCATGCTTTTCATTCCCATGAACTCTCTTTGTTAATTGCTTACTTTTCATAACAAGTTCCTCACTGTTTGTTCACACTTATGAATGGTGATCTCATGGATGTGGGAGAGCTCCAGGCAGGCCTTCTCCTCGGGGTTCCATCCTTAAAAGCCTGTTTGCAAGAGGAAGACTAAGCCAAATGCAAAATTACTAGGAACAGATCAGAGAGCTGTCCCTCCTTAGGTACACGGTGGTGGCTTTGGAAATACTCAGGACCGAAGGTCCTGCCTGACTTGGTAAGCTGCCTGCACCAAGAAAAGGACGGAGACTTGCTTGTGCCCACAACTCTGCACCCTGACTTGCTGCCCAGAACTGCCAGTGCCACCCACTGTTCCTGCATCTGCTTATAAGGATGTCTGGGACCTATATTTACCATAGGGCATTAAGGAATTAGTTCCATGAGACAGAGAACTATACAAGGTCCCCAGTGCCCCGCTAATCCCCCTTGGGGTTTGCAGTAGTTCAAAGTTGCTTATGGCTCTGCCTTGTCACCCACATTAGGAGCCCCCAGGGACAAATCTTTCACTCAACTTTGACAGTAATATGCACTTAACATAAACTTGCAAGGAAATTGCATAGTCAAGATTATAAGCCCAGCCAGTCTGGCTCCTGAGGCTGAGCTGTCATCCCCTGGGCCATATCAATCTGAGTGGGCAGAGTCTGGAGACAAGTAGCGGAGCCAGCCATTCCGTGCAAGATTTCTGGCTGGCTCTTGAAACTAAGTTCTTCCCACCCACTATTCCTACCCAGGCTTGCTATAGCCCCTGCCTTGCAAGACTGGACATCTTCTATCATTCTGTTCAGGGGAGCCATCCTTTCAGTCCTCAGGGATCTTTCTCATCTGACTCCAGTTCACATCTTTCCAAAGTAACTAATGGTTTCTTCACCATTGATGCTGCTCTGTTCTTTTTCCAGTGGTGCTCTCTTTTTCATACACTTCTTTTTTTTTTTTTAAGATTTTATTTATTTATTTAACAGAGAGAGAGAGAGAACAAGCAGGTGGAGCAGCAGAGTGAGAGGGAGAAGGACCCTGGGATCATGACCTGAGCCGAAGGCAGAGACTTAACCAACTGAGTCACACAGGGGATCCTCCCTTCGGTTCTTTTAATAAGTATTTGAGAAAGTTGGACTAGTTGTTCACCTAGACTTATTCCACAAGTAACGTCCTGTATAAGCAACATAAGCCATAGGAAGAGCTTTCTCCTTGCCCCCAGAGACAGCTCCTGCAGTCTATCTGGAATGATTCCATCTACAGTGAGGCTGGGACAAAAAGAAGCAGGAATTGTTGATATTTATTTTAAACTCTTTTATAACTGCTTCTCCTGAATCAATATCCCACATCCCTACTCAGGGTTTCACAGTTGCCAAATCTCTCCATGTGCAATTTGCAGATTAGTCTAGAGTTCTTGGGGGTTTTCTTTTTTATTCATAGAGAAAGAAACAGAAAAATAATAAAATGAAAAAGGACAGCAAAAAATGCTAATAACTCAGTGCTAAGCACCTCACTCACCCTGCCTTCGTTTAAATCAGGAGATAAGATTATAGGAAAAAACCTTTCCTCCAGCCACATATGCACCACGAAATATTTTGAGCAGGCAACTTCTATTTGCACAGAAGGATAAGCAGAATGCTTATGAAATAAAGGAAACTTAGGTGATGGCCAGTTAGCTTGTGAATTAAAACCCATTCACCAAAGAGGCCTTATATGTTTTACTAACCATTTTGTTTGATATAATGTTGGTGGCGATGGTTTGGTTTATTGAAAACTGCTCTGTCCATGTTAACTAACCTGCCACTCAAAATGGGAGACCTCCTGCCAGTTAACCAGAGGTTGTCTCTGGTGCCATTTACATGATTATTGTTATTACTATTATCAGAATTCAGGGAAAGGAAAATCCATGAAGAAGAGAGAATGAAGACTGAGCAACACTACACTCTTCTACTTTCCCTTCTACTTTCAGAAAAACCTGAAGATGAAACTGTAGATTTTCTCTCTCCTGAACTTCCTGTGACCTGTGGTGAAGCCAAAGCGATTTTATACAAGGAGAAATTGAAACAAGGTGAGTTTCGCAGTCTTCTCTTTGGAACCCCTAAAACCACTAGAAGAGAGGGAAGTACCAGTGTGTTGAATCACCCAGAAAATGATCTCTGCAAGTGAGGCAACAATTTTTAGTTTTCTGTGTCATGGTAAACCTGGCAGCTGGGCCACTCTACTCCCACATGGAAGTCATCCATGGACCCAATGGCACTACTTGCCTCATGTAGATGTCACAAAAAATGCAAATCCTCTCCCACTCCCACACCACTACTGCAGGTTTTAGGGCTTCCTTCAGTCTGAGAGAGAAGGAATCCAGACTCTTTTGCTACTGCTCCCTCCCTACAGGGAGTCTCTCTGGACCCAGGCAGGTGGAATAACCATAATTAGGGATTTGAGGTTTAGGGTGAATTCACAGAGAATGAAATTGGATCTAGGAATAGTTCATCTTTATCTTACAGGTTCCTCAGAGAAGTGCATTCGGAATGAGGAGGGGGTTTGGTTCACACCAAAAGAATTTGAAATCGAAGGAAAACGGGCAAATACAAAGAAATGGAAGCAGAGTGTGCATTGCAGAGGAAAGACCTTGGGAGAGCTGCTGGAGGTATTTAACAGGGAACAGATGGGTGATGGGTTTAATTCCTGGAAGGATAAGTGGAATTCCAATAAGAGAAATGTGAAGGAATTTCCTTTAGGATTCAACAGCATGATTGAGAAAGAGCTAGATTTTTCATAGAAAAATTTGTGGGTAAGAAAGTTAGGAATGCAGAGTGGTGGTACCCACAGCAGAGAATGTTAAATGTGAGGAAAGGGCTGTGAGGTCAGGAGAGTTTTAAGCAGCTTAGCCTGGGGGTATTAGATGGAGTGAGCTAGGAGGAAACCAGATGGAGACACAGACCTCTGAGACCTTCTCTGCACCCTCTGCCCAATAAAGACCTCCTCCATACCCAGCTCCATCTGGACCCCTGGGTGACACTTTTCCAGACAGTCAGTCCCTCGTTTGTACTTCCCCGGCTCACACTCTATACTGTGAGCAACAAACAAGGCTAGTGGTCTTTGTGATCCCAGAACCCAACACAAAGCCTCCCAAAAACACTAAAAAAATTATCACTGGGATGGAATCATAAGGACTATACCTACAGAAGGAAAAATGGAGAGGAAAAAGTGAGTGAGAAAAGAGCTGGGAAAGAAGGACTAATGGGACTTGGGTTTGAGTAATGGGGAAAAAAATTATTTTGTCAAGTGAAGTCCAGAAGAAGAACTGATTGGAGGGTGGAGCTAATGTTGCTCTCGGACACCTTGGGTTTGAGACTGAGTAGGATGTCCAGGCACAAATACTCACTAGGAAGTGGGAACTTCAATATGGACAAAAGAAGGGGTTCTAGAATAACCTCATTCACTGACCCCTTCTCTCTTTCAGAAAGGACTTTTGCTCTGTCCTCCAAGAAGTGTCAAGAAAGAGGTAAAGAGCAGGTGAATTTCTACCACATTTTCAGTCTCCGTAATGCAGACTCTGCATCCAAACTTGAGTCCTCAAGTTCCCCAGCCCTGGGTCACCTTTACTTTTAGGCATTGCATCCTCATGACCATTTGCATTGGCACACTGGCACATGTATGTGCTGCCATAATTTCACAGTTAATTTTATATGGGGCTACAAAAAACCCCTAAAATAAGAGGACAGAAACTGATGATTTACATGTGTTTTAGACCTGGATATTTGGATGAATACAGACCAAAGTTGTCAGAAATAGAGTGCTCTAGTTTGAAAAGTAATTATGAAACAGAGGTAGATAAGAACAGTATGTGAAAGAGCAAGAAGACCATCCTTGATTGAACATAACTATTCCTCAATTCAACATGCTCATTATCAATAGTACCAAAATGAAATAGTGTTTGAACTGAGCTTTGTCTCAGCAGAGCATCCCTCCAGGTGAAAATGGCCGTCATCATTGTCTTGTGCTGTTCCTTCTCAACCTTCTTCACTTGCTTAAATATGTCCTCCAGATACAAATCTCACTCATGAACTTCCCATTGATCTAAACCTTAGCCAAAGGCAATGGTGCCTTCCTCATGTCACCCTGGAGGCTGCCCTGACCCTTGGCTGGATTCATTCAAAGTTTAAAAAGCCAAAGGGTCCCCCAAAGCTGTTTATTGTATAAAATATCTTTTCCATGCTGATTTGAAATATCTTAATGTGTACAGGGGTGGTCCTTGTAATAGCCAAAAATTAGGGAAGAATACAAATGGCCATCATTATTATAAAATAAACTGATACATCTACTGACTGGTGTTCAAAAAAAAAAATGCATGGTTATAGACTCCTCCTTAGTCAATGGAAAACCACCCAAAGGTTCTAAAGTCAAGAAAGTTTCAGAAGTTTAAACTAGTAGTAGTAGTAGTAGTAGAAGGAACCTGATTTTGTTTATGTGACTATGTAGGTCTATGATTGAAAATACATCTGAATAAACTGGTTATTTTGGCATAGGATTATATAAGACATTTGTTTTCCATATTATACATTTATGTACAGGTAGAAAATGTCCATTTATTACTTTTGTAATGAGCGAACAAAACAATAAAGATATTTTAAATCCAGAGCATTAATCAATGGCCCCAATATTATAGTTCCTTCTCACTCATAATGTCACACGTCAGCACATTATAGTCAGAAGCACACTTGACCCGACCTTCCAGTCCTGCCTATCAGCAGCCACATTGGGATAATGAGATAATCTGTAATGACTACAAATGGACAAATGCAGGCCTTTTCCTCAGCCATGTTATCTTACACATCAGTGTTGCTCAGCAATATACCCAGTCTCCATTGGTGTCTATCTTTTTCAGTGTGTACTGTCAAGAAACATGATCCTCGTAGTCCAAACATGTTTTGTGGCTTCCCTATGGGATGCTGCACCCATAACCCAAGGCAAAATGAGCAGCTGGTGCAAAGTCATAGGCTCAGGGCCTGTGAGAGCCTCTATCCCTAGAAGAGCCCAGTATGTAGACAGCAGTTGCTACTCTAATAGTGTAGAGTGAAAACTAAAGAGAACAGGGGTTTTTTTTTTTTTGTCTTTTTAAATTTTTTTTGACAGATTCTAGAGCCTTTGATTAGATTCCCTTCAAAGTGGACCAATTTACAAGGAAGCATACATAAGCATAAGTAAAATCCATAAATGAGGAATATGTTACCTTGAAATCAAAGGCCTAAAAGATGTTGGGCAACAGGCCTGGGTATTGAGAGGGTTGATAATTGGTTCTTGACCCTGTCAGTGATGGAGCAGCCTTCAAATGGCCAGATAACGCCTAGAAATTTGGGGTAGAGGGTAGAGGCCTAGGTTTTCTCTGCATCACTCTTTATTGGTAAATTTAAAACATAAGAGCTAGAATTTCAAGTATGAGAAGAGGGTGGGGGGGGGGAAAGTGGCCCAGGGGCACTTGTGTGGCTCAGTTGTTTAAGCACCTGCCTTCAGCTTAGGTCATGATCTCCAGGTCCTGGATTGGCCCAGTGTTGGGCTCCCTGTTCAGTGGGGAGTCTCCTTCTTCCTCTCCCTCTGCCCCTCTCCCTGCTCTCTCTCTCTCAAATAAATAAAAATCTTTTTAAAAATTTAAAAAACAAGTAAACAAACAAACAAGCAGCCCAAATGGTCAGTTATTGAAATGAACCAAGATCTCTAAAACAAAGGAGGCTCAGTAGAGATTGGTGGCCTGACTCTATCTAGTTGTGTGGCTGGAAATATGTATTATTTGAGAAACAGCGAGATAGCTGTGTTTATCGGGGTACTGGAGCAATCAAGACTTCAGTCAGGCACTTGCATTACCAAAAAAAGGAAAAAATAACTATCAGTGCCCACACTACAGCGGGGTTGGGGCTCTGGATCCAGCTGGGATCTCAACTAGGAGGAGTGGGAAGTTCTGGGTTACTTGGGGAACTGGGGTCTGCACCCTGGACCTGGGCAGGCAAGGTGTCCAGTCAGAGGGCAAGAATGGCCATAGAATGTCAACTCCAGGGACAAGGAAAGGTGGACTGGGAAGTTCTGGATGGGAAACCCAGAAAGATCACGTGAATTTCAGGGCTGTCTTCAGGAGCCCTCTTTACGGAGTCCTGGGTCTCCTGTAAGTACAGGAATCTGCTCAGGAAGTCTCCCCAGTTAAGACAGAGATGGACTCACCTCCAAATCAAGGGGGAATTTTTACTCTGGCCGAGTGGCTAGATTTTATTTATTTATTTGAGAGAACGAGCATGAGCAGGGGGATGGGGAGAGGGAGAAGCAGACTCCCACTGAGCAGGGAGCCCAACACAGGGCTCGATCCCAGGACCCCAAGATCATGACCTGAGCAAAAGGCAAACGCTTAACCGGCTGAGCCACCCAGGCACCCCTCTGAGTGCCTAGTTTTGAGAATGGACAAAACATTTCCATCCTTTATGTCCTCAGCCAGGTCCTTGTACTTGTGTTGTGGACAGTTGAGGGTAGTAGCAGGATTTCTCTCCTTAGATACGACTGATCCTGGCTCCTTCAGTCCTTTCCTCCAGCTCCTGATGGTCTATTTCCCACCTTTTCAACACCAGAAAGATGCCTTTTCCTGGCTCCTACCTTTAGTACAGAGAAAACATGCTCTTATGTATGGAGCCCCACTGTCCCTCTTGCAGGGTCAGGAGTGGAACCAGGGGCTCCTGCCTGTAGGTTCTTACCCAGCAGTAAAAATCACTTGTAGAATTTACTGGATCACATTTTAAGGCCCTGAGAAAGACAATGATTTCAAAGGCCCACGAAACGACCGATTTATACAGCAGCTCTGTGTCTTTATGTTTCTGTTTGTCGGCCATAACGTCAGGAACCATTCTGCGTCTGCCCGGCACACTTGCCTGCACACGGTGGATGGGACAGCTCTGAACCCAGGCACAGGCAGCCTGGGTGCCAGTCTCGCTCAGGTACCAAGTTGTATCGACTCTGCAGGATAAAAAGCATCTCGCCTTTCCAGGCTTGTAAAATAAGGAGGTTGCCAAAAACTGGGTTTTCTCAAATTTCATGTACTTCCAAACCATCTGGGATCCTGTGAAAACAGATTTCAGTTCAGTAGATCTTCATCTCTAGCCAGCTCCCAGGGGATGCTGATGCTGCTGGTCCTCAGGCCACACTTTGTATAGAAAGGGCTTAAAGGATGCTCTATCCCTTCAAGCTCTGGCAAGGTGTGGTTCAAGGGCAGCTTGATGATTCTTGCCATTTGTCTGTCTGTGATTGGAAAGGCCACGCTCATCCCCATCAGCCACCTCCCAGAGCACCATGGTCAGGAGGGTTGAAAACTTCCACTGGGCAACACACAAGGATGGCATGTTCCAAAGTCCCTCGATGTCAGGGCTGATCCCAGTGCTGCCGCATTCCCTCCCCTTCCAGGGAGAGAACTCCAAGGAATGTGAGGTGTGCTGTAGAGAGGGACCACTGGTCTGCTGTGACACATGTTCAAGAGCCTTTCATGAGGACTGTCACATCCCGTCTGCAGAGGCAGAGAGGTTAGTGAGATGCAACCTTGACTTTTGCACATGGACTCTGCCCAGGCTCTGCCTCTAGTGTCTCTTCTCCAGGCAGAAGAGCAGGACCTGTGAGCATCATGGCTCGGGTATGACCCCGAGCAGCGGGATGGGGTATGTTCCATGTGGTATCGTGGCAGCCTCTACTTCTCAGTCTGTGACCAAGCCACCTTGCCTCCACCTTGCCACTGCCCCTGGCGAGCATCCTCTCCTAGTTTTACAACCCTGACTCCCGTCCCTGGGGATTGAGGATGGGAAACACCAGCTGTTTATGTTCTGTGCTTTTTCAGAAAAGGCAGGAAACGTGGCCTGGTTCCTGCATTTTACCATGGGCTCAATGGGCTGATAGGAGCCTGGGTCTCCAGGGGTTAAGCCCCAGTTTTGACACTTGGGTATGACAGGCAGGGCATCTTGTGCTCCCAGCAGCTCAGCTCGGGGAAGGGCATCCCACCACTCACCCTGACACCACTCTCCATGCACTGAGCCCCTCGTGCCACTCTCAATGGGAGGAGGGTCGTGGGCTCAAGTCCTGCTTGGGGGGTCTTGGACACTCCGGGAGGTGTCCCCTTCATCTCCCAGCTGTGTAGTCCATCGGCCATGCCTGAAAGGAGGATGGTTGCAGCTGTAGGAACAGGGTCTGTTTCCAGGAGCCTGGCCCTTGCCCACTCATCCCCCACCTCTCAGGAGCCCGTGGACTTGCACCTTCTGCCGAATAAAGGAGTCTTCAGGAAAGCAGCCGTGTCACGGGGAATCTGAGGTCCTGGAGAGGCAGATGCAGCCTGAGGAGCGGTTGGTGAGTTGGGTGCCAACCCCAAGCCTTCTCCTCACCCTGTACATGTGAGAAGTCCAACAGGTAGAGGGGGAGGGAAAGGGCGCCCACAGGTGTCTGAGGGAGCCTGCAGTGTCTCGCTTCTGAGGATAGCAATTCAGCGCCCAAAGTCCAGAGTTCGATGCGCCCCACGGCTCTTTCGCAAATGTGGCTGGATGGCTGGTCGTGTCTGGCCCGCTTGTGCCTGTCTGTCGGGGCACAGGCCCGGCTTCGCTCTCTCGGAGCTACATTTCCCTTTAAAGCTCTCTTCACATTTTACAGAAATGTGAGTTCCTCCTCTTGAAGGCCTACTGTCATCCACAAAGCTCCTTTTTTGCAGAAACCCCACAAAATGTAAGTGACATTTCATGGTTCTTGTTCTCTGGGCATCTCTTTGACGGAAAGCTCGCTCTGGAATTTGGGAGTGTGACCCCTAAGGGCGCCGGCTGTTGGCCAACGGCGGGTTTAGTTGCAGAATCTAGAGGAGGGACCCCCCTGTTCAAACTCCACCCGCCGCATCCGGGTTCCGGGAGCCCCGGGCGACTTGCTCCGCCTCGCGTCTACCTCAGTTTCTCCTTCTTTGGGGTGAGAATGTCTTTCTTACCGTCAGCAGAGGGTTTAGAGCCCTTCTCGGGAGACTTCAAGTCCCGCCTCCACCATTTTCTAGCTGTGAAATCCTGAGTAGGTTGTTTAAGGTCTCCCTCCTTTGGTTTCCTCATCTGGAAAATGGGCGTAGTTATAGGACCAATCTCACAGGGTTGTTGTAGGATCATATGTTAACCTAGGGGCAGTGCTTAGACCATGTCTGGCATAGACCAGTCCGGTGCTAATATCGTCACTTCGGCTGTGTTTCTGTTGGATCCCTTCCAGGAATAATGGCAGCGCCAATATCACCCTTTTGGTGGCTTTGTCCCCAGATTCGAGATTATGGAGAGCCCTTTAAGGAGGCCATGTGGTTGGACCTGATTAAGGAAAGGCTGACTGAGAACATGTACACAGTGGCGTGGTTTGTTCGCGACATGCGCCTCATCTTTAGCAACCATAAGACATTTTACAAGGTAAAGCGTGTCCCCTGTTTCCTCTGCACCTCCTTTCCCCTTTTCCCTAATTTCTGGGGCAGCAGAACTTTGCGAGAATTTTACCAGTCTGGTCCTGAAGAAAGCTCAAAATGAGTTGGATTACAGAAGAAAGCGGCCTCTTAATTCCAGGGGTGGAGAGGAATTCAGAAAGAACAGGGACAGGGAAGCATCCTTCCCTGAAAACAATCTGTCCCCAATTCTCGGCCGGGCGGGATAGTCACGCGGAGAACAGCCCATCTCATCCTGCCTCGTTCAAATGGGGAGGAAAGGTGATTTATGGTTACCTTGTTCTCCATGCCTCAGAAATACAGAAATGAACAAAGGAATTCAACTTCATGAAATAAACTCCCAGGATGCTCATGCTTGGATTTTTTTACTTCTAAATTTTCCAGGGGACCCAAACCTCCAGAATTGCCCTCAGAGGGTGTTGGGTTCATCCTTTGTCCTCAGTGAGAGACAACCAGTTGAGTTATCTTGCAAGCCAACAGGTTGTTAACTGTAGTCTGTTGAGTTTATCCTGATTTATACTATTATTTGTACAGATATTTCTTGGGAGGTATCTAAGGAAGATTTCCATTTCCACCCAGCCTCCTTCCCTTCCTCCATAGCACAAGTTGGCATGTTCATGAAGACACAAATTGTAAACTAGTGTCAGCTTGTGGAGCTGGAGGGAGAATCTACCCAGGGAGCCCCTCCATGCCTGGCCCAGTGTCAGCCTTGGAGAACGGAAGGTTCATCCTTCCTTCAGAAGGTGGGCTTTTAAGAAATGCTTTATCTCTGTCTGTTTTATCCCAAGCTCAGGCTTTGCAGTGATTAAAATCAGCTCTCCAGTCCTGACCACCACTCAGGTCTAAGTTAGGAATTGGGCAGAAGCTTGTCCATTTCAGTATTGTGGCATCAGCATCTTCCCATGCCCTGCGCACACCTCCTGGCTGCTGGAAGCACAGTATTCGGAATAGGCTGGGTGGGGCTCTAAAAAAATTCAAAAATGGAAGTGTTTTGATAGTCCTAATTCTTTATCCTTAAACGTCTGTTTGTTTGCCTTTTTTTTTTTTTTTTTTTCCTTTCAGGCTTCCAACTTTGGTCAGATAGGACTGGACTTGGAGGCAGAATTTGAAAAGAACCTCAAAGAGGTGTTTATTTTTTGCAAAGCCAATGAGAACAGCTTCCAGACTCGTTGACCCTGTTCTAGAAAGACTAAGGCACCCCAACTTCAGGATCCAGATGACATGACCCTGGCCATCTTTAGATAGCCAGTGAGTCTGGGATGCTATTGGCTGCCCTCTTGACTCAAAGCCAGAGCCCTCATACCATCATCATGCCTTCTTTTTTTTTGTTTGATTCTTTCTACATGTAAAAGTGTGTGTGTGTGTGTGTCTGTGTGTGTAAGATACACCTCTAATCCCCAGCCAAAACCACAAGCCTCTTCTTTGTCAATATTTTCATCTCTCTTCTCCCACAGTTATCTATTCTCTTTTACTCAACTAAACTACAGGGATAATAGCTTCAGAATTTCTACAGTCCAACCGCTATGAAAAAGAAACTAAGTTGAATCTTAAATTGTGTGGAAATTATTTTGTTTCTCTTTTATATGTATATTCTGTTATATTTTGTTTCTGTTATATTGTTATATATATGCCCCATGAAATACACATATTATATATAATACATATATTATATATAATATATCATGATATATTTCATATACCATTGCAGAGAGTATTTTTTAGAATTTTGCACTTGTATTTGTGAATGAGATTGGTCTGTAAGTTTCTGTGTACTGTCAAAATCAGATGTAGGACTATCTCAGCTTGGCACAAGTATGCCTAAAACTTTCTACTTTTTATATGCTCTGGAATAGCATATAATGTTTTCAATGAACCAACTCATAAAATTATATAGCCTACTGTTCTTTGAAGAGGTAATATTGACCACGTTCTTTGCTTTTTCAGGGTCCTTAAATGATTCAGATGTTCTCTTGCTTTTTGAATCAGTTCCAATTTTAGTTTTCTAAGAAGTCATTCATGTATGTGTTGTTTTGACTTGGCCTTATTTCTGCCATATTATTATTATTATTATTTTATTCCTTCTCTTTGGAATACTTTCATGTGATTTTTGTCTATATTTTCTTTGTTTTTGCCTTCTATTCTGGAAGACATTTGTAAGAGTTTTTAATTTTAATATTTACCTGCAAGCTTTCCAAATGCATTTTTAACTTACTTTTTAAATGTCAGAGCCTGGGGTGCTTGGGTGGCTCAGTCTGTTGAGCAGCTGACTCTTGATTTCAGCTCAGGTCACGATTACAGGGTCCTGGGATTTAGCCCTGCACAGCAGGCTCTGAGCTCAGTGGGGAGTCTGCTTGACATTCTTCCTCCCCCTCTGCCCTTCCCCCTGCTTGTGCTCTCTCTTTCAAATAAATAAATAAATCTTTTAGAAGATAAATAGCTAAATGTCAGAGCCAAAAATAAAATATCTTCAATGAGCCACATATTTAAGCCGGGTGTTTGTCACCTCTTGTGCCCCTCGGTTTCCTAATTCAAACAGGGAAGAATTCACTATTTTATAATATAGCTATTTATTATCATTATTAAATGCTTACTTTTACTTTGTGTTAATTATTTTAGTTTTATTCAATTATATCATATAAACCATTATTTTGTTATTTTACATTATAGAAATTATTTATTACTTCAAATAGCTACCAGAATGGAAAAGCAGAAGTTAAAACCATGATAACCCAGCTTCAGGACAGCAACATTAATGCTGTGAATCAGTGTCGCTGGTCTTTTCTTGCAGTGACTTCTTGCTTCTTTTTTTGCTCCTTCTTTCAGTCAGTATATCTTTGGGTAATTTTTTTTTTTTTAGGTAATTTTAAAAGAAGAGTACACAGGTGGCATGTTTTCTGAGACTTTGCATAGCTCTGAATGTCTTCTCTGTTTTCATAAATTCACTGTTGGGCTACTATATATATATATATTTTTTAAAGACTTTATTTATATATTTGACAGAGAGAGAGAGAGCACAAGTAGGCAGAGAGGCAGGCAGAGGGAGAAGGGGAAGCAGGGATATGCCCCCGAGGCAGGGCTCGATTCCAGGACCCTGGGATCATGACCTGAGCCACCCAGGTGCCCCTACAATATGTATTTTGTATTTCATATTTCATATGTATCTCAAAACTTCTCACCTTCAAAATCAACTTAGACTTTGGTCCACTGTGTTTGGGCATTTGCGTCCTATACCTGTGAAGTGTGTTTCTTTGTTAGTGTGTAGACACATAGCAGGTTTCCTTGTTCTCTCTGTACCTACATATTTTTGACAGGACAGGATTCGGTGTAATATTCTTATCATTGATCTTGCCTGGTGCTCTGCCCTTTCAATATACCTATCCAGTTCTTTTTTTTCAGCAGCTGCATTAAATCTTTCTGATCCTTTTGTTCTGGGCTCTCTTTCAAGAACATCTATTATCATATGCGGCTCTCTGCTCTCTGGCTTCCCTATTTATCATTTAAAAAAAAGAAAAAATAAGTTCCGGGAAGCACTCCTCTTCTGAGATCATCAGTCTAAGACTTAAATATTCTTATTCAAAACAATTACAATTCTATGGTCAATATTTTTAATGATTTTTAAATTTTTTTTTATGTTTTATTTTTTTATAAACATATAATGTATTTTTATTTTAGGGGTACAGGTCTGTGAATCGCCAGGTTTACACACTTCACAGCACTCACCATAGCACATACCCTCCCCAATGTACATAACCCCACCCCCCTCTCCCGACCCCCCTCCCCCCAGCAACCCTCAGTTTGTTTTGTGACATTAAGAGTCTCTTACGGTTTGTCTCCCTCCCGTTCCCATCTTGTTTCATTTATTCCTTTCCTATCCCCTAAGTCCCCCACGTTGTTTAATGATTTTTTTATCATTTCAATCATGCTAATCGCTCTCTATCAACCTAGCAAACTTTTCTTATCACAACACTTTTCTCAAAGCAAAAATAAAAACTTACTGCCACTACTAAGTTGTCCTGACCTGTGTTCCTGATTTCTTCATTCTTCTGTAGTGTCAGTGGAAGAGTATTATGGACAGAATTAACACTCCGTGCACCATACTTGGAGATAGGGCCTGTAAGAAAGGGTTAATGGTTAAATGAAGTCACAAGTGTAAGGCCTTAGTGAACTAGGATGAGGGTCCCTATAAAAGGAGGAAGAGATGCCCAAGGGGGCTCTGCCCGTGTCCACAGAAGAAGGGGCAGGTGAGGAGGCAGCAAGAAGGAGGCCCCCTCCCAGCCACAAGCCCACTCTCCCCTGCAGGGAATCAGCAGACACCTGCACCCAGAACTTTCAACCTTCCGAGCTGTGGGAAATAAATGCCTGTCGTCTACGCTGCCTGAGCTGGGGGTTTTGCTGCGGCAGCCCCGGCCAACTGACACAAAGAATGAGAGGCACCTTGGGACCCCGCTGTCCTCCCCAACCAGGGACTTGGGCAGGACTGTGTGGGAGCCCCCGTCTCGGTTCCGGGTGTCACAAACTCATAAAAAGACAATGGAGAGAGAGTCCCCCACTGTTTCCACAGCAGCGTGAACCATGACATGGACTGGCCACCTATGATCCAGGAAAGCAGGCAGCTTGAGTCCTGACTTAAAAGAAGCAAGTAAAGAAATAGAATTTCTTGTATGTTGTGGGAAGGGGACAAACAGGGCCATAAAGACTGCAGTTCCTGATGCTGTTCTGGAAGGGAAGATTGGGGGAAGGTGTGGCTAGAGATGGCCATCCTTGCGGTACAGATCTCTCCTCCTCCCAACTCACTGTCTGTGCATCAGGATAAAAGATCTCTACGCCCACCCCACCCCTGCCCCCAGCCCAATGTTTACCAGCGGCCAAGATTGCTGTGTTTTAAATGATTGCACATCTTTTGGTGACCCTCTCTTCCATTCTGACCCTGGCAAGCTGAGTCACAGCTCTTTCTCCTGTCACAGCTGTGGCTCGCTCTGTAACTGAAAAAGAAGCCAACAACACTGAAAGAGTCATTTATTCCTTTGAAAGTTTCAAACACTAGCAGTTTAGTTGCCATGACAACCAAGACCCCATCCCAGAAGCCATCTCTCCCTCTGGCTCCCTTTCGTTATCCTACCGTTCCTCTGATTTTCACACTATTTCCACCTGTAAGAGCAGGGTTTGGTTTATTCTGCTCTACTCAGCTGACCCTCATCATCCATCAGTACCTCCAGGAGGTAGGCTCCCGCCTGCTCTTCCCTTGACTTCCCACCCCCAGTCCCACCCTCTGGCGTCAGTAACACCCCTGCACACAGGCCAATTGCCTCCCCGCAGGAACCCCTTCTAGTTCTGCACCCAGGCTGTTTCTCCCTTCCTGGTCCAGCTCTGTTCCATTCCTCCCCCCCACGCTGCCCAGGACTGCTGAGAGCCTAGGTCAGCCCAGAACGACCCCCCCCAAACTGTGACATGGAGGTTATAAATGACTCTAAGGTGGTCCCTTGAAGCTGGGCGGGGCTAAGGCTACAAAAATGTAACATGGAAAAGCTTTCTATGGGACGTGACTGGAGGAATTATACATAAGAATATATACCCTCCTCCAGCTGATACCAGAAATTCAACCTTGGAGGGGCACCTGGATGGCTCAGTTGGTTAAGTGTCTGACTCTTGATCTCAGGGTCATGAGTTCAAGCCCCATATTGGGCTCCACACCCAATGTGGAGCCTACTTAAAAAAAAAAAAAAAAAAAAAAGGAAAAAGAGAAGAAATCAACCTTGGAAAATTCAATCTTAGGATCTGGGAAGGCATGGTCTCCTGGTCAAGTTAACCTGTCCTCAAGAGAGGTAGACTTAACTGGCAATCAGCATCTGGCCTGAGTCCCTTTCTCAGATGCTCTCCACCCTCTGGCAGAACCAGACCCAGCAAGCAAGCTCCCATCCCGCAGGTGGCTGGGGAGCTGCGCCTCCACCTGGCCTGGTAGGTCTTGCTGGGAGCCTTGGCCTCTCCCCTTCCTTCTCTGAGGAGACTGACTGCTTCTTTCCCCCTTAAGATTCTCCTACTCCATTATGGAGTTCCTCGCCTCCTGGAATTGGGCATGTGGACTATAGGATTCCAGACTCTCCCTTCTGCCATTGTCCCTGGGAAAAAGAAAAGAAAAGGAAAGGAAAAGAAAGGAAAGGAAGGGAAGGGAAGGGAAGGAGAAAGAAAAGCACAGACCCTATTCCCTTTACGAGCCATGCCGCTGTGAAGTGACATGAGATAACAGAATCCATGAAGCCATTGTCTTACTCATTTTTCCCCTGGTCTCAAGAGGGCCACTTGCATCTCCGGAACTATCTAGAAAAGGGAATGCCATTCAGCAAAGACCCTCTCAGCAGAGGGTTCCTTCGGGCAGTGTACCAGCAGGCGTTTCTGTTGGATAAGACCAGAGCTGACATGCCTTGGCACTGGGGACACCTTGTGCCAAGAGTAGCCATTGGCATCTGATGGTTTGGAGCGGGTGACACCCCTGTAGGACCCCTCTCCTCCATTGATCCAGAAGTGACATGGAGGCCAATTTGCCAGCAGACAAGACAAGGCCTTCAAGCCGGGAGACTTGGGAGTGAGGACATGGACCTGAGCCTGGGCGCAAGGCCTGAGTGTCAGCAGGAAGGAGCAGCTGCAGGTCAAAGATGTCAACTGCCACCAGAACTCATCTGTCCCATTGCCCTGGGACAGAATGTGTTCAAGGTGGAAGGATGATCTGGCACTCTAAAGCTGTAGAGTCTCAGGAGTGAGATGAGGCAGACACGTCCTTATTTCCCAGGGGCAACACCAAGGCTTCCAGCCTTTAGACCCGGCAACCCTGCAGGCTGGTAGATGGGGCGCTGGGGTCGTGAGCTCAGACCCAGGGCTGCAGCGATGCCCGGTGGTCAAGGCCCAGACCAAAGTGCTGGCTCTGCGGACCCTATGCCTAGTGTCTGAACTGATTAATGGGCCCACGGAAGTGCCCTCGTGGTGTGAAATCCTGGTCTTTCTGCCCCCCCCCCCCCCGGGCAGGAGGCTTCTGGCAGCCCATGAAAGGTGGGCGTTGGGGCTAATGGGCACGTGTGAACACTCGGCAGCGAGAAACCCGTGAGATGCTCTAGCACATACTGTATCCTGCAGGGAGGTGTATCCCCTGTGAGAGGCTCGTCCTCCTAAGAAGCAAGGCAGAGGATTGGTCCTAACGTGGGGCACGGGCAGTCAGGCCACCTCTCAGTACCTATGAATACCAATGCAGCCAGAATTGCTCTGGGACAGAGGCCAGAGGGCAGACTTGGCTATTTCCGTATCTGGGCCACACCTGATTTATATGTGTAGCCAAGCCTGGTATCAAAACCACCCGTCCCCAGGTCCTCAGAGTGGTTTTCCCTGGACTCTCTGGACCTGGTTCTGAGCTCTTTGGAACACTTGGGCACAGCTGAGCCAAAGAAGAGCTCTTCCACCGTCCCAGGACAGGCTCCAAACCCAGCTCTGAGAGTTCCAGGCACTCAGGACTTCTGCAGTAACTGAGGATGAAAGGTCCCTTCTCTTCTCTTCACCAGTTTAAAACTTCAGGGTCAGTGTAGGTGCACTAGGAGGCACACTAGGAATTCGGGCTGGAAGGAGGGCTGTGGAATCTGTTTTTCACTGAAACAGTTTGGGGTCTGGTGGTTGGCCCAGCCTGGAGCTGGCCACCAGCATCCTCTGACCTGGATTCTGGAATACCCATAGGACCTGCTCTGAGGGAAGCTGCACCACTAGAGGGGTCTTTGGTCCCAGTAAAGTATCGCTGACCCGACGGTATTCAGAGAGGGGTTCTCCAAGATGGCTGTCTGTGGGGCCGCTGCTTGCCAACGTGGTCTGTGGCTCACGGCTTCAGAATCACCACGAAGCTTAAGATGCAAATTCCTGGGTCCCTGGCCCCAGATGGCAATCTCTAGGGCTGATGCCCAGAAAGTGGTGCATTCTACAAGCTTAACAAGTTTTTAAGGTGACACTATTTTGCCACCATGAATTCTGACCTCCACTGCCCTTTGATAAGACCCACTGCTTATCTTCTGACAAAGGAACCAATCTAACTATTGCAGTGAAGCTTGCAACTTAATAACAAGAGCTTCCCAGGCCCTGCAGGGCGATATAGCACACATTTGTGGTTAGCTTGACTTCCAGGCTCTTTTGTTTGGCCGATTCATGTGTTCTAGTTTATTTAAGCATTTATTCAAATAGAACCAGCTTTCAGAAATAATGATAAGGAAGGAAAAAAGGTGTTTCCAGAAGGAAAAATGAGACCAGGAGGAGAAAGCAGCTGGGAGTGGGGGTGGGGAGGGCTGGGAGGAAAAGCAGCAGAGCTGGGGGGTGGGGGTTGGAGGACAAGCGCAGGACCTTGAAGAGAGGGGCAAGTGGAGACCAGCTTAAGATGCTTTGTCCCAAGTCAATCTTGAGAGACCTGAGATGTCTACATTCGTTTTGAAGCTTTCCTTGGACGTTGGTCCGGTAATGTATTTGAACATGAAATCACCCTAAGGTGGCTGCCACACGTCCCCCTCCCCCGTTGTGTCTAGGCTAGGGGCAGTTGCAAAGAACAAGGAATCCAGAATAGTGCCAGGTCCCGGGTAGACAGGCTTCATTGCAACAGCTGCAGGGAAAAGCAGGAAGTGAAAGCAGTAGGGGCCCCAGAGCGGAGGACCAGAGGCCCCAAGAAGGCACAGGAAGCAGCCACATCTTGAAAGAGACACTGTGGTCACCCAACATCTAGGGGGAGGTGGAGACAGGAAATAGGGGAGGTGGCTGGGGGCATGTCCCTTGTACCACCCGCCCTTCCCTCTTAGTGCTTCCAAGCACTAATGTTCCCACCATCCAGGCTTTTCAGGGGGAGCTGTGCAGTGGGGGTGACGAAGGAGGGCCACTGTACCCAAGGCAGGAAAGGCAGACAAGATGGACTGGGGTCAGAGGAGTCTCCTCTAGGCTCCAGCTTCTGGCCTAAAATACCTAAAACTAAAACACACCTTGCACTTGACGTAGTTTTGGAATGTTGGTGAGGTCCAGAGCTGGAGGCCAAGAAGGAATTCTTGAGACGTCTTTGGTGCAAAAAGGTGGTTTTATTAAAGCACGGGAACAGGACCTGTGGGCAGAAAGAGCTGCCAGCCTGGGATTGTGAGGAACAACCGATTATATACTTTGGGGTTGGGGTAAGTAAAGACAAAGAGAACTTCTGAAAGGATTTTCAGATGCTGAAGAAGATGTACAGGATACCCCAGGCCTAGCTATTGTCAAGCTAAGGTTGTTTTTCCCTCTAGCAAGGCATTAACATTAAGACAGTTGAGAGCTTCCTGGAGGAACTTATACCCTGCCAGCCTTGAGTATTTGTCAGTGGGCTGTAGGTTACAAGGACATCCAGTTTGAGGTACATTTTCCTCCGGAAGTTAGGTCATTGCCAAGAATGCCCCCTTCCTGTAAATCATCAAAACAGCTGCAGACGGAGACCCATGTCCTGCAGGACAGCGATCTCCACAAGCCAACCACTGGGTCTTCCTCCCCCCAGCTCCACGGCAGCCAGGAATGCCCGAGGAATGCTACACACACCCCACTTTGGGGGGGGGGGTGTCTGCAGGCTCTCAGCTGTGCCCTGTCCCCAGCCCACCCTCTGCTCCCCCATCATTCTGAATAATTACACCCACTCCTGATCCCCAGGAAAGAGTCACAATCCTATCGAGCTGTCACAGTCCATCCACCTAAATTCTTTCCATTTAACTGTTTCATGTAGTTATTTCACAGAAGTCATTTCTTGAGAACCACTAAGCCTGGCTTGGGCTTTATTTCTGCCGGAAGAACACCTGCCCTCAGCCCCAGAGTATATAAAACCTTCTTTCACAGGCAGATAACAGAAGGTGCCCAGCCCCAGCCGGAAGAACACCTGCCCTCAGCCCCAGAGTATATAAAACCTTCTTTCACAGGCAGATAACAGAAGGTGCCCAGCCCCAGATTACTCATTCTCATTCCTTAGCAGGGAAGAAGTGTCATTGATCCTACCACGCATGCAGCATGTCTGGCACACAGTGGCCACTCAATAAAGCAAAGTCATTGCCATTGTCTGAGATTAGTGGGCATTCCTAGCCCTTTACCTGCATTGTCCCAGGTCCTCCCTCACCACCCTGCCTGTCGGTGGTCCATGGAGCTGAGGTCCCATCACACTCCATGCTTCAGCCTGGACGCAGCACAGATGCCCAGCTTCCATCAGTCTGGCCAGAATCCACTACTTGACTAAGGTCAGGCATGGGTATCCCCAAAGAGAACGTGACCCCAGCCCCACCCAGAGTGACTACATGCCCAGAGGAGTAGACGATGGGGACAGAGGGAAGCTGTGAGGGTGGAGTTCCCGAGACCCAGCCTCCTCTTGTTCCTTGTTTTCCTGGATGTAGTTTTCATTGTGGGAACCCTTTTTTAAAAGTAGAGGGAATGCTTTTCTCAGAAATACTCACAGCAAGGCATCATCTCTACCTCACTTCCCCACTTCACCCCTCCCCCAGCTTCCTGGGGTGGAAATTCGTGATCTAGCCCAAGGTCCAGGCCCAGTGATATTCCAGACAAGAGGCAGGAAGTTGGCAAACAGTAACAGCGCTTCAAAGAGCTGGCCCACAATTTACTGGCTCTGCCTTTCGGTGGCATAAATGCAGAATGGGCTGTGTGTCCTCACTTCCACTGGAAAACCACTATCGCCCAGGTTTTGCAGTACCTTCCCTGTTGTCCCCACTTCTATCTCGCCAGCCCCCATCCCAGCTGCCCCCCAACCCCATCCCAGACCCTATTTCCTGCACAGCAGCCCTACTGCGCCTGTTAGAACCCTCGGATCCTACTGACTCCACCCTCACAGTGAAAGCCCCAGGTCCCGCCTGGTGGAAACTCCTTAATACTTCTCCCTTTTGCTGGATACTCTGCACCTCACTCTTCCCCCTCATTGTTCCCTGAGCACCAGGGGCTCCTGCTTAAGGCCTTTCCAGCAACAGTTCCCCGTGCCTGGAAGTTTCCTCCCCCTACAAATGCCCACGGTTCGCTCTCTCATCCTTAAGGCGTTTTACTCAAATCTCTCCTTCTTGGGGAAGTTTACCCCGACTTGCCCCTACCCCTGCACCCCTGCCCTCATCTGACCCCTCTCACTCCCTCTTACCTGCTTCCTTTGTTTCCCTACAGGGACCCACTGATCATGTTCCAACACAAGCTGTGCTTTGTTTATTATAATCCATGTCTGTCTCTTGCCACTATGATGTAAGCTCCTCGACGACATGATTTTTTGTCTACTTTGTTTGTCAGTATACCTCTGCCAAGCTTAGAAGTGCTTCATAAATATTTGTAGAATGAATGAATGATTCTATTCTCCCAGGTAGCCTGAGCCAATTGGCCTGCGGATTCCAGAGCTTCCCTGAGCAGCATCTTGCCTCTGTGTCTCCCTTCCTCGTTCATTAGTGGGGGTCTCACTCCTGAGTACCCGGGCCAAAACTTCTTGTGGTAAGTTAGTTTTGCCCCAAGATTTCTCCTGCAAAAAGTTTCCCAGAGGGGGACAGATGGGCAAGCTCAGCTACCATGCAAAACACTTCATCATCGAGAGACTTGCCAGTTTTTCTGGCCACAGACAGAATCTTGGGCCACCTCAGGTCCCCTCTGATACCATCTTCATTTCCGACCCCAGTTTAGAGACTGTTGTCACAGGCTGTTTCACCTACAGATTCGGAAGAAAGAACAAAAGGCTTTAAACTCAATAAGCTTAGCTGCTGAGACTCTGATTTCTACTTACAAAGGAAATGGATTAAGAATTCAAGACTCCTCACTCCATCTACTAAGCTGTGTCCGCTCTTCGATTTCAAAGACCAGACTGGTCTATGAGCCATGCTGGATATTTGGCATGAGGTCCCAGGCTCTTGATGGGTCTCTTCAGATACCAATACCACTGAGAAAGAGACGTGTGTGGGACGTGGCCTCGAGATGAGCAAATTCCCATTTTAAGTGGCATGTGCTATGATCTGTCTGACATTCCACCTTTTAGCTCATTCCTTGCCTGTGGAGCAATCAGATCCCATTCCTACCTGTGCCCCACCTCCAAATCTCCTACCCCAACATTGCAGCACCCTGGAATTGACCCATTCTTTCCAGTCCTGCCTCCAATTTCTGACCTTTACAGTCTGGTCATGGATTGTTGCCACTCCTCGATAAGTCTTCTTCTTAACTGTTCCCAGGAAATGCCCACCTCACCCTAAAGAAGCAAGAAGAGGAAACTGGGAGTCTTCTTATGGCTTCCTTTAGTTCAGAATTCTTTAGCACCCCTGAGCCCACTAAGCCATGGATTCCATGGCCATCTGGAATGCTGAGTATGTGTAGAAAGTGAGAAGGGGAATAGGGTTCCATATGCCTCCACTCCTAAAAATTCCCAGAAAAAAATATTTTTTATAAATGCCGAAAATATGATACAACTGTTCATGGAATCAGCTAACATGAATCATAGTTCTGTTTGTTCTGAAACTATAAAAATCATAATTTTTCATGATGATAGAAATAAAAACCCCAATTTTTCCAGTAAATAGTTTTTAAACAATTGGATATCCACATGCCAAAAAAAAGGAAAAAAAAAAAGGAACTCAACCCCATAATCTCATACCACATACAAAAATTAATTTTAAATGGATCATAGATTAAATTATAACAGGTAACATGGGAAAGCTTCTAGGAGAAATATGGGAAAAAAATATTTGCCCCTGTGCTTAGCAGGATGACTTCCCAAAGATACCCATTCCCTAACCCTGAACCTGGAATATGCTAAGTTATATGGCAGAGCTACTTTGCGGATGTAATTAAGGTTACAGACTTTAAAAAGTAGGGAGCATATCGGGGCTCCTGGGTGGCTCAGTGGGTTAAAGCCTCTGCCTTCGGCTCAGATCGTGATCTCAGGGTCCTGGGATCAAGCCCCAAATCGGACTCTCTGCTCAGCAGGGAGCCTGCTTCCTCCTCTCTCTCTCTCTGCCTGCCTCTCTGCCTACTTGTGATCTCTGTCTGTCAAATAAATGGATGAAATCTTTAAAAAAAAAAAATAGGGAGCATATCCAAGTTGGCTTAATCTAATCACAAGATCCCTTAAATACAAAGAACTTTCTCCAACTAAGCAGAAGGGAAAATTAGAGATTCTGTGAGAAGGATTCCACATGCTTTTACTGAGTGTGAGGGTTAGGCACTTATGTGCGAGTATCAGAGAGAGGCCTCTAGGAGCTAAGGGTAGCCCTGGCTGACACCAGCAAGGAAATGGGGACCCTGGTCCTATAACCTCAAGGAACTGGATTCTACCACCAACCTCAATGAACTTGGATTCTTCCAAGGAAAGAGATTCTTCCTGATCCTCTCAGCACAAGCCCAGCCAACCAACACCTTGGTTTTGACCTTATGAAAACCAGAGCAGAGAAACCACCCAAGGAACCCACACTTCTGACCTCTAGAACTTCGAGATAAGAAATTCATGTTGTCTTGGGTAGCCTGGATGGTTCAGTCAGTTCAATGTCTGCCTTCAGCTCAGGTCATGATCCCAGGGTCTGGGATCCCAGCATCCTGGGTCCCACATCAGGCTCCTTACTCAGCAGAGACCCTGCTTCTCCCTCTGCCTGCTGCTCCCCCTGCTTGTGCTCTCCCTCTCTCTCTTCCTCTGACAAATAAATAAACAAACAAATAATAAAATCTTTTAAAAAAAAAAAAAAGAAATTCATGTTGAATTATGCCACTCGATTTGTAGTAATTTGTTATAGCATTACTAGAATATTAATAGAGATCTTGGGTTAGACCTACCTAAAGATTTTAGGTAGGACATGAAAAACATGAACTGGGGGAACCTGTGTGGCTCAGTCAGCTAAGTTGCCTTTGGCTCAGGTTGTGACTCAGGGTCCTGGTGTCTCCTTCTTCCTCTCCCCTCTCCACCTCTCATGAACTCTCTCTTTCAAATAACTAAATAAAATCTTTTTTAAAAAACCACATGAATCATAAGAGGAAAAAATGTATATATTGAATTTCATCCAATGAAAACATTCTGTTCTTTGAAAGATACTTTTAGGAAAATAACAACGACCAACCAAGACCAGAAGAAAATTTTTACAAAACATGTATCCAATGAAGGACCTGAATCCAGAATATACAAAAAAATCTTACAACTCAGTAATTAAGAAGACAAAACACCCAATTTAATTTTAATTGGGAGGGCAAAAATTTGGACAGATGCTTTATCAAAGAGATAAATAAATCAAATTAAGCACATGAAAAGATGTTCAACATCACTGGCCATCAGGGAAATGCAAATGAAAGTCCCAGCTAAATAGCATTACATACCTGTCAGCATGGCTAAAATTTAAAAGATTGACAATACTAAGAGTCAACAAGGATGCAGAACAAATAGAAATCACATGCATGGCTGAAGGGAACACAAAATGGTACAGCCATGTTGGAAAACAGTTTGGTAGTTTTTATAAGATTAAACATACACTTATCATTTGATCCAGCAGTCCCCCCATACTTATTGAAATGAAAGCTCAGGCCCACATAAAGACTTGTACATGGATGTTCATAGCAACATTATTTTTAATGGACAAAAACTAAATTGAGAAATATCCTAAATGTCCATTAACCAGTGAATTGGTAAACAAATTGTGGTACATTCATGCAATGGGATACTACTCAATAAAGAATAAAGTATTGATACACAAAACAACATAGATGAATCCCAAGAATATTCTAACTGAAGAAAGCCAGACTCAAAAGGCTGGTGTGTTAGTTTTCCAGGGTTGCCATAATAAAATATCACAGACTGGGTGTCCTAGATAAGAGAAATGTATTTATTTTCTCACAGTTCTGGAGACTGGAGGTCTAAGATCAAGGTGTTGGTAAGGCTGGTTTCTGGGAAGAACTCTCATCCTGGCCTACTGAGAGCCACCTTCTGGGTGTGTCTTTACATGGCCTTTCTTGTGTGTGTGTGTGTGTGTGTGTGTGTGTGTGTGTGTGTATAGAGAGAGATTTCTGTTGTCTCTTATTATAAGGACCCCAGTCTTACTGGGTTAGGGCTTACTCATATGACCTCATTTAACTTTAATTATCTCATTGGAGATCCTATCTCCAAATATGGTCATATTCTAAGGTACTCAGGGTTAGGATTTCAATATATGAATTTGGGGGAAAAAACACAATTTAGTCCATAATAGATGGTAATGGGATAATTTCATGTATATGATGCCAGTTGGATGACCATCTAGAGAAGGAAAAATGGGAAGAACAAAACACAAATTGATAGTGGTCCTGGGCTGGGGATTGGGGGACGAGGGAGAACTGACTGCCAGCGGGCCAGAAGGAACTTTCTGGGATAAAGGAACTGTTCTCTGTTTTGATCATATTGGTGTTATAAGGCTCTCCACATTCATCAGGACTCATTGAATCTACATCTAAAAGGGGTGAATTTTATTGTAAGTAAATGATCCCTCAATAAATCAGACTTCAAAAGAAGTCAGACACCCCATTTTGGTTCCACTTGGTCCACGTGGTCCCTTAAATTTGATCATTCTTGTTACGTATGCTTTTGACAACAACAGATGAGTTTTCTAGAGTTTTTCTGCCAAGCCTTCTGTAGTGAAAGACCCATTTAAAGGCACAATACCCAGAAGAAGGCTCTGTGCCTTTAATATCCCTACATCTCGGAATAATGATTTAGAAAGAATTGCCTGCTTTCCTTCCTCTCATCCCAGCTAATAGTTCATCATCAGAGTAGGTGACGATTAAAAAAAAAAAAAGAAGAACACAGCCTATCCCATCTTACATCTTTAGGTTCTCTGTATTTTACCAGAAAACAATGGTTGAATTCTCTAAAGTAAGGACATGTCAGCTGCCAGCCTCAGAAGTGCTGACAACAGAATGCTCAGAAAACAAATGAACACTCATCCCAAACCTCTCTGGCAGCAGTTACCCTTCATATAGAGATGAGAACTGCTCAGTAAGAACAGATGGGGAAAAAAAGATGGGAACAGCATCTGCCCTAGGACATTCCTGCTTCACTTTACCATTCCAGGTCTCTCACACAGCTCAGTGAAATTCAGAAAAATGCCCTAGATTTAAGACTCTTCAATCCTGATGTTCTACCTAGATAGGTAAGTCACAACCCACTGTATTATGTGTACTGGGCCAACTGCCAGAGGTGGAGTAAGTGCAAGAAAGAGATACTGAGTCAACCTGCTTATCATAATGGGCAGTGAAAATTGTGAAATTTTTTCACTTTTTCTCCTTCTGGGATCCCTATTATGTGACTGTTGGAATGCTAAATGTGAAAAGTGAAATTCTTCCACTTTTTATCTTTTATGCTACCATATTATATTGAGTCAAGGACACTACAGATTGCAAGGGAGGGAAAAAAGTTGCAAATTAAACTATGCCACAATTATTTTTATTTCTTAGGAATTGTAGTGTGTATTTATTCAAGAAGCTTTTAAACTTATTTAGACAGATTCTTTTTTATCCCATATCACCTATGAGCCAATAAATATATAGATGCAAAGAAAATTGATTGGTTAAGGTGTTTCTTAAATCTATTCCTAATTTTCTTGAACCATATTTCAAATCAAAGTCATCAGATTCTGTATTTTGCCAGGCTGTCTTTCTTGGCCAAGGTTAGCGAATGTTTTCTGCAAAGGACCAGATAGTAACTAATTTGGGCTGTGGGGGCCATGCACCTACTTGACACTGCTGTGATGAGAAACAGCCATTGGTGATACTTAAATCAATGGGCATGGTCCACAAAAATCTTTATGGACACAGGAATTTGAATGTCATCATTTTCACGTGTCATGAGACATTCTTCTTTTGTTTTTTTCCCAACTATTTAAAAATAGAAAAACCATTCATATTTATAGCAGACGATGGACTGGATTTGGTCTGTGAGACATAGTTTGCCAACCCTTCTTCTATACTGTCAGGAACATTGAAAATGCAGTCTATCTTTTTGAATCATATGCCATAATCTCCAGGGTTGTCCTGAAACAATCCATCTTGCAAATTTGGGTGCTGGGGAACATTGGTCAGGACAGACTGGGTTATGGTGCAGTAACTCTAAAATCTCAGTGGCTTAGAGACTGCTAGGAAAATGACAGAATAGGAGGACACCAGGCTCACCTCGTGCAGTGTGATCCCCTGGAGAACACCCACATTAGCATAAATAACCCAGAAAGCAACCGGAAGAGTGGCAGAACACCCTCTGCAGCCAGAGGTAGACAAGAGACCACAACAAAGTGGATCCACCTCCTCCAATCACTCTTGGCAAGATCCCCTCAAAACAGTGCTACAAGCCTGGCAGTGTGCAAGCAGCCCAGACAAGGGCCAACACCACTCCAAAGTGAGTCCTGCTCCAGGGAGAGGAGAAGATAACCACACACCAGTCTGACTGTGGCCTCCCCAGTGGGCTGGGGGCAAGCAGCTGGTCTAACTACAGGCCCCACCCACCAACAAAAGTTTCTCAGGGGACAACACAGGGAAAGTGCCCTGCAGTTTGGTGCTACTTCATCTCTGGCAAACACCTAGTCTTACTCAACTCAAGCCCAAGGCAGCCCCAGACTGGCCCACTAATACCACAGGCACCAGACTCTGCCCACAACAGGCAGAGAACCATTGCAGGCTACACTGAAGGCAAACACAGCTTCACCACAATGGTAGGTCACCCCTACCCTATGTAGCAACACACATAGGAGACACGCCTGAAGCACAAGTTTCTGGTGAAAAGAAGACATTGCACTGTGGGGTACTACAGGACCTCTTCTTCACAAAGCCACTACTTTCAAGTGTGGCAGATATAGCTGACTTTCCTAACATGTAGAAGCAGACAAAGTAAGGAGAGAGAGGAATATGTCCCAAATGAAAGAACAGAATAAAATCGTAATAAGAGACCTAAACAAAATGGAGATAAGTAATATCTGAGAGTGAATTTAAAGCAATGCTCATAAAGCTACTCACTTGAATTGAGAAAAGAGTGAAGGACCTCCATGAGACCTGCCACAAAGAGTTAAGAGACCTAAAAAAAGAAGCAGTTAGAGATAATGAACTCACTAAATGAAATTAAAAATAGATCACCTGGGTGGATGGAACTAGAGGGTATTATGCTGAGCGAAATAAGTCAATCAGAGAAAGACAATTATCATATGATCTCCCTGGTATGAAGAATTTGAGAGGCAACGTGGTGAGTTTGGGGGTAGGGAAGGAAAAAATGAAACAACATGGGATCGGGGAGGGAGACAAACCATAAGAGACTCTTAATCTCACAAAACAAATTGAGGGTTGCTGGGGGGAGGGGGGAAGGGAGAGGGTGGTTGGGTTATGGACACTGGGGGAGGGTATGTGCTATGGTGAGCGCTGTGAAGGGTGTAAACCTGGCAATTCACAGACCTGTACCCCTGGGGCTAATAATACATTATATGTTAATAAAAAATTTAAAAATTATTTAAAAAAAGATCACCTGGAATAAATAGCAAACAAGAGGGAGAAGAAGAACACCATCATCAATCTGGAGGACAGAGTAATGTATACAAGTACACAAAATGATAATAGACCAAGGGAACTCAGTGACACTGTCAAGCATAACAGTCACATAATAGGGATCCCAGAAGGAGAAAAGAGAGAAAAGGAGAAGAAGATTTATTTAAAGAAATAATAGCTGAAAACTTCCTGAATCTGGGAGACAAAAATCCAGATCCAGGAGGCACAGAGAGCTACCAACAAGACCATCCCCAAAAGGTCTACACCAAGACACAAAATAAACAAGGTGTCCCAAAGTAGTGATAAAGAGAGAATTTTAAGAGCAGCAAGAGAAAGGAAAGCAGTTACATACAAGAGAAGCCCCATAGGCTATTAGTGGATTTTTCAGCAGAAACTTTACAGGCTAGAAGAGAGTGGCATGATATATTCAAAGTGCTAAAAGGAAAAAATCTGCAGCCAAGAACACTCTACCATAAGGCTTTCATTCAGAATAGGAGAGATAGAGTTTCCCAGAAAAACAAAAGTTAAAGGAATTCATGACCAGGAGCAAAACCAGCCATGTCCCCATCACAAATATGCCATAGGCCTGTGGATCCCAAATCCACAGTCCAGCCACCCTCCTGCCTGAGTCAGCATGTACCGCTTGCCACCTGCTCAATGCCAAGTCAACACACCTTCACCTCGGACTGACAAGGACTCAAACTGACACTTCCCCTCAAATTTCAGCCGGTGTACTCAAGTTTATGCACAAAAGTGGGCATGATTATAACAGCAGAATGAAGCAACCCAAATAGTGACACTAATTCTGTAGACTCTAGGGGGGACTGGGTGGCTCAGTGGGTTAAGCCTCTGCCTTTGGCTCAGGTCATGATCTCAGGGTCCTGGGATCGAGTCCTGCATCGGGCTCTCTGCTACGTGGGGAACCTCCTTCCTCCTCCTCTGTCTCTCTCTCTCTCTCTCTCTCTCTCTCTGCCTGCCTCTCTGCCTACTTGTGATCTCTGTCAAATAAATAAAATATTTTTTTAAAAAATTCTGTAGACTCTACAATGGATAAAAGGAGTATGCTAGGCTGGAACATTAACAAACACATCAAAGAACAATATATACAGCATGATTCTGGTTAATTAAAGAAACAAACCCAGAAAAAATAAAACAAGATGAAATCAGAAAGGGAGACAAACCATAAGAGACTCTTGATCATAGGAAACAAACCGAGGGTTGCTGGAGTAGAAACCAACTAGGGTGGAGGGATGGGATAACTGGGTAATGAGCATTAAGGAGGGCACATGATATAATGAGCACTGGGTGTCATAGAAGACTGATAAATCACTGAACTCCACCTCTGAAACTAATAATACACTATATGTTAATTAATTTGATTTAAATTTAAAAAAAGAACCCCCCCCCCCAAAATAAAATAAATAAAATAAATTCTCAATGGCTCAAAACAACAGTTTATTTATCACTCATGTAAGGTCCCCTGAAGGTCAAGGCTACTTTCTAGGACAGCTGTCCCTTAGGCAATGACTCAGCTTTACTTCTTCAGATAAACACATAAACCTCAATATTGGCAAGGGGCAAGAATGTGGGAAATCACATCTTAGCTCTTAAAGGTTTTCCTCTGGAAGTGACATGTTTTGATTTTCATTGGCAAAACCAATCACGTAGCATGGTCGTTTGTAAATATATCTACAAAGTCATTGACATTGTTACCTCCAAAAGGTGGAATCTAATTCCCCTTCTCTTGCAAGTGACTAGACTAGATGCCTCAGTGCTCACACAGAGAATGTTGCAGAGGTTGTCCAGTGTGACTTTTGAGGCTAGGTGTCTTACTCTGTTCAGGCTGCTAGAACTAGATAGCACAGGCTGGGAGGCTTCTGAACAACATAAATTTACTACTCAAAGATCTGGAGGCTGCAAATCTGAAATCAGGATGCCAGCATGGTTGGGTGAGGGCCCTCTTCTAGGTCACAGTCTTTGTGCTGTGCCTTCATATGACAGAAGTGGCAAGGGAACTTCCTAGGGTCTCCTTTATAAGGGTTAATCCCGTTCATGAAGGCTCCACCCTCATGACCTAGGCACCTGCCAAGGCCCCACCTCCACATACCACACATTGGGGATTAGTTTTAAACATAGGAATTTTAAGGAGACACAATCATTCAGTCAATAGTACAAATGATCAAGCAATATTTCTGAATTTTAGAAAACATTAATGC